>JACN01024200.1:0-93190 GCA_000787155.1 Scartelaos histophorus | reverse complement strand
ATATACTATATACTATATACTATATATATAAGTGGACGGCTCAGTCCTGGACAAACATGATTTACAGGAAATAATTTTCTCATTTAATTGCGATGTGTGATGAGATCTGATGCTATGATGCTACTCTGGTTTGGAGCTATGAGGTACTCATGTAGTTGAATCACTTCATATTAATTGGCAGATTTCACTTGTCTCAGTAGTTTGTATGTGTTTATGTGTTTACCTCCAGGCTTTTTTCCTTATGGGGTCAAACTGCCAATCATCTGCTTGCTCATGTGCACTGATTTGCATGTTGATTTGATTTAATGACTAGTTTCTCTTTCCAAAGTGTAACATGTCACATTATCAATGGTCACAGAGCGCACATGAACATATGACCACCTATTCAACTAGCTATTCAACACTACACACTAAACTGATATAAATCGACTATTTTTCTGAACTGTTGCTGCCTGAAAATGAATTTTCTCTGTGGTAACAAAGTATTCTTCTATCTCTCTACCTCTCTGTCTATCTGTAGCTAGGCATCTATGCTACTTTATCTAAATGTTTCAGTGTTTCAGAGTATGGCATTATACTCTGTTATCTTGAATTTAATTGCAGGTATTTTTATTTATGAAAGAATATCTTGAAACTGTGTAAGCTTGTTTGCCTCTCCACAGATCTGACAACTTGACTTGTCCTCCTGGAGATCCAGAAAACATACAAAGCAATAACATCTACAGATTCAGGGAGACAAGTAGGTCCCCACTGGAAAAATTACATATGTGCCCCATATAGTCTTTATTTATTTGTTCATTTAGTGAAGTTTGTATCTTCGGTCTATGTAACACATACTAAGTTCACTCAGAACGCACTGTATTATGTAGAAGAAGCCTTCACACAGGTGCAGCCTTTTCAGTTAAAAATACTTCACATTTACTCCATCTCTGTTTATATTTAAGAGCGCTCTTGAATGCCAAAGCCCCTCTAACATGCCCTTGGAGAAAGTGTTTACAAAAACCCATTGAGAAGCAAATATAGCCGCACAACAGTGTCCCTGCTCTTCCCTTTTGAAAATGACCCTAGATACCCATAATTCCCCTCTCTACCTGTCCACTAGCCTCCTCTCCTAACTCCCCTTTCCCCACCCACCTCCTCTACCACCTCTGCCATCCCTCTTGGGTAATTTGTTGTGTAAATACGCTCTACTTAAAGCTGACGGGAACCTCTGGGCTGTGGCGCTGGAAATGCAATTACAGGCAGCAAACATCTCCATTGTTATCACTGGGGGGTGCAACGCGTATTTCGGTCCCCCTCAGCTCTGGGGGGTCGTTATTGATCGGTATCAGCTTTGAGGAGGGGATTACTAATGAAGCCATCTGAAAGCCCTTTGTGTCTGGTAAAGAGTTTGAACCCACACGTTGTTAGTGTGTGCGTGTGAGGGCCAGGCGGGGTAATGTGTTTTAGTAAATGGACTGCCTTTCCTGTTAAGCGTCCTGGCTCATATTGTGGTGCTCTAGTTCCCCTAGTGGACACTTTTGATATAGCATCTTCCTACCTTCAATATCACAACACCTGTTCACTTTTTGTTTATTATTTTTTAATTATTGTGCATTTTCAATTGCTATAAATATTATATGGAATCAGTTGACCTAATCTTATCTGTTGCCTTTAAGTTTACTGGGAAGTTTTGGTCTGAAAATACAATCTGACATTTCCTCAAGTGAAAAACTGCATATTTCATCTTCATCACATCTGTCATTTTAAACTGCTGCCCTTTAGCATTATCAAACTTGAAGTAATATTTTATGGCTTCATGACTTGAAAAGGTCAATCTCTCAATCCCAGACCATCCACGGGCTTCAATATTCAACTCTGAACATTTGAACAACTTTGACAAAACTTTTAGCACAGCATTTAGACATTTGACATGTAAACTCTCTGTCGTTGGTATTTTTTAAAATCCATAGCAAGGTTATGGTTATCAAGAATTGCATCTAAATCTGACTATTCTTCTCTTTAGTAATGCATGTGTGCAGTTTAGTATAATTTCTGATTTCAGATCAGAATAAGACTTTAGATAAGATTTTATTTAGCCTGAAGGGGAGATTGTTTTGTTATGGCCAGCAAGAGAAGAAATAAAACTATTAATATAACAAATATAATATAATAGCTCTATCTTTTTATCCCAGTATTGTGAGAAGTAGGTACACAATGATTTGATGATACAAGGTGATAATAAATACATACAAGTTGTTAAAATATCTTAATACTTATAGCCATATTGTATGGCGCTGTCTTTAACAGCATGCAGCAAATCAAGATGCATCAGTTACAATAATCTCTACCAGACTCTCTGATTAACTAATTAAACAACAACTGTTTGATTTCATAACACACTGCAAAAGCCATAATCACCGACACCACTTCTTATTATTACACTATTTTCTGATCTATGGTATAATGCTGTTTCCTCATCACAAACAAACCTGCAGTTTTGTTTTGTTTCATTTACACATGTTTATTTAGATGATTTCAGCCCTGGTCTCTACTGAATTGAAGGTAAAAGGCACCATTTAAATTGAAAACATCCACTACATGACATCACAATGTGGAACAGAACATTTTGAGCTTTGGAGATGCACACAGAATAATAATAAAGGGTTACTCAAATATGCATGAATGAAACAAAACACAACTCCAGTTATGTGTTTGATGAGGTAAGAACATTCTAAAGCTCACAAAAAATCACTTTTGCATAATATGAGACCTTTAAAAATGTATATAAATGTCTTTCACTACATACCTGGTGAACTAAACTTACTTGAACCCTTCCGAGTGCCGGATCTCTAAGCCAGCCATTTAAAAGTGCCAGCCCTCATTCCCATAGCCCAACAGCTCAGTGCATATTGCCTCAGCTCCGTTATTAAGTATACTTCACATAAGGCCTATTTTCTCCCCAGACCGTGTCAAGCTGCTCTAATGCTATGCTTGTTTGGCCGTCTTTGAAGAAGTCGAGTTTTTTTGTCCTTGTTTGATGTGCTAGCTGTTGCCTGTGGACAAATGATACGGTTTGTTCTTTTCTCGCCTTTGTTCCTTTTGTGTTCACCTTTGAAATCTAAAGCCATACCATTACTGCATATTCATAGAATGTGGATAGGCAAAACTTATTCTAATTTCTCCTATCTGGGGGACATTAATACCATACAATTATTGGTTTCATTGAATTTTGGATTGATGTAATAGTGTGAAATATTCTGTGAAATATATGATTACCCATCCATTTTCTGCATTAGAACCCATGCGTTAAATTAGCAGATTCAAAACTTAAGACAGAAACAACACATTTGTTGAAAGTATGCTATTTTTTTAATTACTTGAATGGCTTTCGGTTTTCTAGAGATTAGAAGATGTTGGACTGAATGATTGTTGGAAGAATGATCACAGCCTTTAATGTATTTTTCAGTAATCATAATTGCATAATCATTTGCATTTGGCAAAAGAGGGAATGGACTAGCGAAGAAGTCGACCTTGCCACCTTTACTACCTTATTATCCCTCGCAGTTATACCCATAAGTGTAAGGAAAAATGTCAGTGTTGCAAACAAGCTTTTTTTTCTATGTTGGGATTACTTCATTAGTACAGTGTGTTTTCTATATATAATGATTTTTAAATTTCAATCCAAAGGTCAATCCACAATACCTCAAGAGTATTTTAATGGTTGTTCTTAGACATGGAATAGGGGAATGTGTGTAGTTCTGTATTTGCCCACATGGGGTCACTCTTATCACATATTTAAGTGGCCATATTGGCATCTGTTGCAGGATGTGTCAAATAGAAAACTTGCCATATCAATCAAATCATTGATGTTTGCAATATTTAATCTCTATCCCAGAATTTGTTGACTCATATCTTGTCCTTTTTAAGATGCTACATAAAAGGCTGCTTTGCTCCTCTTCAGTGGTCACCTTATCTGTCAGAGGCGGCTGTGCCTTTAAAAGAGAAACATTTTATCTTTTTATAAGGGCATTTGCTGCACCTCACTAACCTCAAATGTGGAGTGTGCTCAGTGGCCTTTGCATAATGGCCTCTCAATGTGTATGGTTATGGCTGTGAACCCTGTGTACCCTTAAACAACCTTGCATGGTCGGAATCTCACTCAAGAAGCACCTTGTCCAGAATAACTTAAAGGAAATACCCATCTTAAAACTTGGCTAGATGTCGGAACTAGGTCGGTCACGATAACTGCTATATCGACTTATCATTCAGTATGTTAGACGGACAATAGTTTTTTCAGTATTTATAGTGTGTACTTTTCTTTGCTCTACTGGAGCATTTTTGGTTATCTTTTGGCTGTACGGTGAGATTTGAGCTGCAGAAAGCTGAATTAAAAGCTTCTATAACTTATGCAAACTAAGTAATTGTTTAATTTGACTTTATTGCAGCTATTTTTTTTTTTTAACAGTTAAAAGTTTTCATGGTTTAAATCTGCTCGAGTTATTCTGTCTGTGGCACAAATTAATTTCAGTATTATTGTTTATTTTCTTTACTCTATAATATATCACACTGCAAAATGTGTTACTGTAACAGGCATAGTCGGTACGCATAAAAAACCTAATGAGGAATACACAAAATTACCTGAGCATTATTGATTTTAGTACTACATTGTGTACTTTGTCTCTCCTTATTATCTGCAGATAATCAGGTCCTGCAGTTTGGGAAGCTGGTGAGCACATCCAACACCTATGAACCAATGCCTCCAGGAAAGTCAAGAAAACCTGTGACCATCTCCACGGACCAACCTCTACTTTGGTCCATGGGCATCCACAAACCAGGAGACTGAAGATTGTATTGGGGCCTTTTCATAAGAAAGTAACTAATTGTGGACAGTTGCTTTGTATGTCTTAATTACCCATTTCGAAGTTGCCAATTTAAGGAAACCTGTGAACTGCCTTGAATAACTAACTAGATTAGCATGTTTAAAGGCTGCACAGTAAATCACATGTTGTGCCTCGTTCATTGAGTAAATAAGTAGTACAGTTTATGATATTTCATGATTTTATTTACACAACAGAATAAAAATGTTGTTCAAAAAATGAAAAAAAAAAAAGCCTCCTCTTTAGCTCCCTCCCACAGCAGCCAACTAACACTTGTCGTTTTTCGTAATCCTTGGTCATTTCGTTGTCTTGAAGCCTGAAGTTTGGGATTTAACCACCACTGCAAGACAAATGACAATCTGTTAATTAAGTATTACAAATTATTTTCACTTATTTTATTCATCCAGCAGATGATGTCAGTGCTATAGGCTCCCATGTTGATATAACTAAGCTTAAAATATGTTTTGTTTGTTTTCTGTTTTAGATTTTGCATGCAACTTCACCAACAAATGCTTCACTATATAACATAACCATATAGCATTTCAGATGTGTGAGCTGTCGTCAGTCCTGTTTTGAAATTTACTGTGCAACTTTTCTGGTGGAGTGTTTTGTCTTCATTCAGGTGCTTTGCCTGAATATTTCACAGAATTGCACTGAACTCATCATTACCATGGAGACAAGCAGGTGACACTACCAGATTAATGGTCATATCTGTGGAAAGGTGATCCCACACTCAATAAGGTATTTTAGAGCAATAAAAACACCTTTATTTATACTATCAATAGAATTGTTTTTAATGCCATAGTGTGAACTATTACAGGCATAGCAATGAATATCCTGCTGGAGTCAAGCATGTGAAAAATTGCATGGTTAAATGAATTAAACATGCACACATTTCTTAAAAAAACAACATGTCAGTATGATCTAGATGAGGTTCTCAAACAAGTTCTTCTATCTTAATTATTTGTCTACAATATATGCTCCAGTTTACTTGTCTGGGCCTGTCCTCGGTTAGACTTCTGTTCAGACTGATACTTACACGATGATGTTGTTGATTGGGATGTGGATGAGTTTGACGAAGAAACCAATGAAACCCATGATGGCAAATCCGATTGCTGTGGCCATTGCGATTTTCTGAAATTCTAATTTAAAAAAACAACGTACAACTCATTAATTTCTTTAAATGGCGTAAAATTGACTGATAGACTGATAACAAGAAAGGAATGGATTAACTTACCTTTTCTGTCGGGTTTTGTGCATCGCTTTACGAGCCTTATCGAGTCCTTGACGAATTGCCGACTGGGCTCAACAAACTGCATTACTTGATCCATTGTGAATAGTTTCTATATAAAAAGAAAAAAAAAAGGTGCTTATATTAAAATCTGTTGCTCATCACAGCTAAAGAGAAAGCTAACCCAAGTGCTGACGTACACTAGTAAGATTACCTCAAGAACATACAGTAGATGTAGATTAGTCTTAATAGTATAAAACAAAACATGAGGAATTAGGGTTTCTAACAAAATCATAATGAGATTATGGCTCTAAATTGACTTTTCATCACTTGGACTTGGAGTAAGATTTCAGGACGACGTGTGCTATACAAAATCAGCTTATCATTTAACAAAAACAAGCTACGTAATAGTTTTCACGCTACATATTTGACTGTTTCATATTGAATAACATTTAATAGCCACTGTAAGTATAAGAGAGCCAGTCCTCACCTGTTTTGGAGTCTAGTTTGACGGGGAGACAGCAGAAGACTGAAGGCCACGTCGCAGCAGCAGCGTCGTCAGTGAAGAAGAGCTGACGTAGCCTTAGACCGCGCATGCGTCAGATTCTTGCTCTGGACTAGATCCATGGGGCTGGTAAAGTGGTGACGGGCTCCACACTGCCGCCTACCGACTGGGGGTGTAACTTAAACTTATCTGATGTGAACACATTTTGTGGTTGCATTGCAGTGCACACAAACTAATGCCCCTCGACCTACTAAAGAGCATGTCCCACATTTTCATGGACACCACATGAATAAAGAAATATAGATGTGCATATCAAGTGATTTTTAAAATTAACTACAAATCAAAAGGTTTTACTATTCAAGAGTTGGAACAACGGTATATGTTAACACCACATGTTGCACTGATTTCATCTTAAATAAATGATATAAATGATAATAAACAATACAAATAATAATTTTATTTCCTTGTAATATATTCTTGTCAATGGGCTGACTGAGTCAGAACAAGCTCAACTCATTTAAAAAGAAAATGAGCCTTTGATGCTTTATGCCTTCACCACATTCTTCAGCTCCTTACCTTCCACGTGATTTACACTAATACGCAGACTCTAAAAGCACATTCTTTTAATGTTTGCTTTCTGTTGTAAACTATGGCTGCAATATTATTCTGAAAATATTGTATGAGTTCTTGAGTGCTTAATTAATCAATAGTTAGTAAACCATGAAGGAGTATTGTGATGAGAACATAATGGTGCAGAGAACATAATGGTTGCTGGAACACTACCAATACAGTATTGTCATTTCAAATAAAGGGACTAAATACCTGCATTCTGGTAAAATAAAGGTCAAATTCATAATAGGCTAATACAAAATCTGTTTACTTACATTATGTACAGAACTGTTGAACATTGTAACTTATGTTTTTGCTTACATCATATTAGCAGCAATTACCCTTATTAAGACTGGATCAGTTAACCGACAATACATGAAACTTTTGACATACAAAACAATATCATCTCAATATTATCAATAACTGGCATGTGTATAAAGTAAATTGTACTTTACTTGTGCTCCTAAATGATCTAACTCTTGGACTTAGTGAAAGTGCTGATGAGTACTGTTTGATTGTGTGCTTAATTTGGACTCTTCCTATTCCGTTCAGTCCCATGTGATGCCGAGCAAGGTGCAGCTGATCTCCCACAGTTTCTGAGCAGAGTCGTCATTGGAGGCAGCTCTGGAGCATCTCGCTGGAGCACAGTCACTAAACACAAACAAACCAGTGTGATTTGCAATAGTCCACGGTACACTTTGTCAGAGAGTGAATTTGTGTTGCACTTATACACTATATTATAAAAGACCACACTTCTGCACAATGTTTGCAGCCTACAAATTTCTCTGATCTGGCCAAGATTTTAAAGTATATATCAGGTTATCCATCTTGTTTTCAGATTTACCATCTACTCAGTTCAGAGACTGCTTAATTCTAGTCTTAAGCTAGTTTATTTTAAGATAACTTGTCAAGTAAAATTATCTATCCATGCAACAAGATAATTTCACTACTTTTAAGTCATTTTCTGATAGATTTACATGTTTATATCTTAAGCTTTTTGCAGTGCATCTAATTATAAAGCTATGACTCGCTGGAAGTTGTTGTAATTTCTACCAAGACAATCTTTGCATTGCTGCTTGACAGGATTTGAGTATAATTAATGTAAAATAATTAGAAAAGCATTTGGACTATGGCTCACTTAACTTAAATGTAACTAGTTCCCTCTATTGTGGTTAGAAAACAGGAGAATTTGGTATGAAGTATGGTTTGTTAACAGTTACTACGCTCTTCATAGATTGTATCCATAGATTGTGGCTTGTAGGACTTTTTCGCATTTTGCAAGATAATGATTGTTATTTTAATATTGTTTCAGATTGGTCATCGCCATGGCAACGGCCCTTTTGAAATTTTGAAATGCATACATATAGTTCAATATTATGTGCAATTTATCCATTATCACATTATCTCCATAACGTGATAATATCCTTATTGTGAGCCAGTATGAGGGAAAGTTTCAAATTGTGAGTTTGTCTCGGGTGAATATGCGGACAGCACTCACACAAACATTCTCTTAAGTATTGATTACCTGAAATAGCCTCCACTCTGACTCTCCAGACTGGGCTCCACAGCACAGTAAATAGTAGTCTGAGCTCCTTCCACTGTTGTCTTTGTAAATATCCTAAAGATTTTCACTGCCACCTGAATACACTGGTGCTGGTGCCTCCACAGGTCTGACTGCACCACCCCCGGGTGCAGAGAAAACACACTCACCCCTGTACCTAAACACACAAGGAATAACATTACCACCCCACATATGGTGCATGCTGCAATCATGACCCCATTGGTTATAATTTGCATGTTTTTACATATTATTCCCTCATTAATTACAATGCACATATTTTCATCCTGTAGGTGCTTCTTGCCTACCTTGCAATCTTTTGGCTAATGATCGTGCAAAGAGGACATTAGCCAACTTGCTCTGCCCATAGGCTTTCATTGTATCATAACTCCTCTCGCTGTTTATGTCATCAAGTCGAAGTCCAGTCCACGTGTGAGCCACAGACGCCACCACGACAATGCGAGAAGGAGCAGAGCGCTTGATCAGGTCCAGAAGGAAATATGTCAACAGGAAGTGGCCTGGGAACAGACATTTTATTTAAGGTATTGTTTCCAAATGTCACATATAGTCTTTTTCAGATTTGAGAATGCGATGATGTCATACTCAGATGGGGGCAAAGGGCTGTTTTTCATTTGATAACACTTTACTTTGCCATCAGACATCCCACTGATAATGAACCTGATCATTTCTATTGTTCACTAGACAATAACTCCCTATATTACTGTTGAAATCTGCATTTTAACAATATTCATTTTGGCTGTCCTGTCCCACATATGTATTATATATTATTCACCTTTATAATGCAGTGAGGACATCTGAAACAGCAATAGTGAACCATAAGAAAGACTTGATGCTGATACAGGATTCAATAATAGAAAATACAAATCATGAATGTAATGTAGAATGTAATTTTAACACAAAAATAGTATTTTAAAATTGCTATGGAAAAATATCCTATTAACTTAACTTTCTTTATCAACCCTTGTGTGGTTTTGATTAGTATCTGAGTGTGCATTGATTATTGGCATCTAAATTAACTATATTTAACAAAAACTATAAGGTCAAATGCATTGCAGTACGAACTGACATTTTCTGCTGATTCCAAGAATGCTGTAGGCTAAAACAGGAAGTACAAAAATGGGTTCAAGGCTCCGATATATGTTGCCCATAGGAAGTTTTAAAGATATAGATGTCTCTCTATTGTTCTTAAGTTCCTGTTTTGTTCTTAACCCTATAACACTGGGCGAACCCTAAAGTACTCGTTACTGTCAAGTTGCCACCAGACATAGACCATTTGGTTAAACTTCATGATTCATGCCCACACAAAGCTAAAAAAAATGACAAAGATAAATTTAAATATTCAACATATGGATAATAATGCTGGAGCACAAGCTGTTCTCTCTCCCACTGCAGTGACAAAAATACCACTGCAGTCAACAGTCTCCAGGAAATCCACTGACAGATTGAAGAAATGGCACTTTTTTACTCTTTTTAGAAACTTTCTCTTCCAGTCAACCACCCACCAATGTCCTATCAAATGGCTATATAATTCCACCTTATACTTTTTTTACTTGAAAAGAGTGAAATATCTAAAACTTACCCAAATGATTGACTCCTAGTTGCATTTCAAAGCCATCTGCAGTCTTGGAGTAAGGACACATCATGATGCCAGCATTGTTTATGAGAATATTGACTTGTTTCTCCTCTAAAAACAAATAATAAAGTCTATTTTAAAACGCACACCTCTTGATTGTTTAAATTATTTTGCGTGCTTTACCTTTGTTGATCAGTTCAGCAAATGCTCTGATAGACTTAGTATCAGACAGGTCCAGTTTTCTGATGACTAGATTCTCATTCCCAGTGTCTTCTAAAATGTCCTGTTTTGCCTCCTCTGCCCTCTCCAAGTCTCTGCAGGCCATAATGATGCGAGCACCTGCAAGAAAAATGATAAATAATAATAATAATGTGCTTTTTCATTGCCTTGTGACTCTTTTAGCACGAGGTACAGCGATGCAAGAAGTTAAGTGGGTTTTCACCATTCAGGGGTTAATGGATCGATTGTCACTGTGACCCTATGCAGACCATGCAGTCAATGTGTCCAGAGGCTAAACCCTTCACCCATATTACCCAGCTCACTATACATACAGTATACTATACATACTCGTCAAAGTATTTGGCTGATTGAGACAGAAGAGGCATTTGCAGTAAATACCAAACATTATGAACGCCAGAAATATTATGTTTATAGATACATACAGAATTTTTAAAGGGTTTTTTTTTGCATTGTGGGGATTGAAAACTGATAATAACGTGAGATAAAAGTCCTTTATTAATAGATCATCACCATGGTTTAAAGGTGGGATGTGAGTTTAGGTTAAGGTTACGTTTAAGCTGTAATTATGGCTCGTGTCACGGTTCAGAAAATTAATGTCAATGTGGTGTCCTCTTATTTCCTAATGAGCCAATTAGAATGAGCTGAGAAAAGCCACTGCACAATGCACCGCCAGCCTCTGAAGCCGGGGTCTGTCTCTCATCATGTTTCTTTATCTAATGCTCTTTACAAGGGGGAAAATCCAATTGTTAACACATTCCCTCATCATGACAAGTGCTTCATTTAAATTACATAGTTTCCAAAAATACAGGCTGAAAATCGCATTATGGACCATAGATATAAAGTTCAGTCCCAGTAGTAACTTTTCACACAACGCTTTCCGCAAAGAACTGCCCTTCAAATTTGCTTTTTGAAGCCGAGCGCCGCTGACAAACTAAAAACTCATATTTTTACAAGACAAATGATTGGTACAATTACATTTGATTTCCCCTGGTAAGTTTCCTCACCGTGAGCGATGGAGCTGTCTAATGAATCCTCGCAAACCTAATTATGCTGTCATCATGTTATTGCAAGAGCCCATTACCAAAATGTGATACAATAAGTCAGCATAGAGATAGCGGCGTTATTATTTCCCTTCTAGTAATAATAAATCATTGCCTTGGTTTCATATTTGTTTATTAGATTAGGAAAAATATGGTGAATATAACACCTCTGTCACAGCATTGACAGTCATATTTTGCGTTGGAGGTGTTTGGGGTGCCACACTGTGCTTCTCAAGCTACAGCATTTCTATACATGCAGAAAGAAATATATATGCTAATAGTTGTTTCTTTTATGTGATAACTTTTCCTTAATACATTACAAAAATGTATTAAAATGTATACAAATATGAAACTATTCTGTAAGATTTGAAGATGTGGGTAACTCATAAAGATCTTACATTACACCAAACTGATTCTTGTGAGCTTTAAGACAAGTTCTGCTGCCTTTTGTTTCATTCACACATGTTTGAGTACTCCATTCTTATTGAATATCGGCATCTAAATTAACTATATTTAACAAAAACACACAACTACAAGGTCAAATGCATTGCAGAACTAACTGACATTTTCTGCTGATTCCAAGAATGCTGTAGGCTAAAACAGGAAGTACAAAAATGGGTTCAGGGCTCTGATATATGTTGCCCATAGGAAGTTTTAAAGATATAGATGTCTCTATAGATGTATATGGCAATATATACATCTATAGATGTATATGTATATATTGCCAAAGCTCAAAATACTCACAAAGTAGTAGTAGTGGTAGTTTTCAAGTCGTTAACTGCTGCTTTTAACCTTTCATTCAGTAGAGATTGGCAATTCCAGTGCTGAAATTATTATTCAAATGATTCTAGTGAAGATGTATGGAGTTTAAAAACACAGTGGAGCACTTCATGTACAGAAGAGAACACAATAGTGATTGGCAATTCCAAGGCTGACATTATTCAAATGATTCTAGTGAAGGTGTATGGAGTTTAAAAACACAGTGGAGCACTTCATGCACAGAAGAGTACAGGATTATACAGAATTTGTGTGTTTAATATGTGTGAATGAAGCAAAACAAAACTCTAGCTATGTTTTCTCATGAGCATCATTACTAAATAGTGTAATATGATCCCTTTAAATTTCAATAAGTTATGTTTCCATATTAGCATTGCAATAATCAATCATAATTATGGATTTATATTTGGTTATATTTGGTTATTCGATAAGATATGTACCATAACGACGCACCTTTCTCCTTGCACTATTGAAAGTCATATTTTTTCATATTTTTCGTAGGAGGCATTCGGGTTGCTGCTGCGCTTTTCAGACCAATGCACACACTCAATTGCATAAACAGTTTTCATGCACCCAGCTTTGCGTGTGTGTGTGTGTGTGTGTGTGTGTGTGTGTGTGTGTGTCTCTTTGTTGCCCTGTGGATGGGGAGGGGAGCAGAATACACAATGCCTTCTCTGTCTGTCCCCTTGATGCTTCGTCTGTCTACCATGACCATCACCGTCATCTAATGAGCGCGCCCGTTTCACCCATGCAAATTCCTGTCTACACACACGGACAAGGGAGTTTGCCGAGTGAAAAGCCGTAATATTCAAGTAAAACTAATAATAAATGTGTATTTCTTAGGATTTTAATGCACGACTAGTTTCTCAGTTAAATAGTTAAGCACCAAAATTAAACGTGCAAGTATTTAATTACTTTCTTAAATCTTATATTGGACATTTATACCTAAATATATTTCAAGGTAGAAAACCATATTGATCAATGAGAAGGTAGGACATCTAACATAACCTTTCATGCCTTATTCGTATGTGAATTACTGCATGCTGGGAGTGAGTGCTTAACATAGTGGGCTATTGAAACAGGAATTATTGAGTTAAGCCAAGCATTCTGCAATGTTGGAGGTCCGTAAGCAGAGGTCACGTCACGCTGTCAAGCTTTTAATCCAGCCGGGCATTCAAAAGAAACTGGGTCCTATGTAAAGAATGGGGCTCCACTAAGAGTTTGTGAACGTAGAAGGAAGTTAGAGAGCAAAAGTCAATAACTCTGAGCTAGAAATAGATTGTTTATCTCAGGTGGCGTGACGAGCCGGTGTGATACCTCTCCTCGCCAAGTCCCTGGCAGTTTCTTTCCCGATGCCCGTGTTGGCACCTGTAATGATGACGGTTTTTCCTTCCAGCCTCTCGTCAGAAGACCAGCGATTGCAGCACATGCTTCTAAAACACACAAGAAAATATTCAGAAAGGTATTTTTTTCAATGAGGTAACTATGTGCAACCTCAGATGACCTTTTTCCTAAGGTAAAAAATAATGCGATTGTCACAAAATAAATATACCTGAAAACCTGAACTATAAATGTGATATTAACATGATTTGCACTTGTGAATCTTAGCAAGTTACAGGGTTTCTTATTAATAGAGGAGACTTATGCTCCTTCATTAAATTTACTTCCCCATGGTCAAGCTAAACAATAAATTTGTATTACAAAATTGAGTGTTGGACTTTCACAATGTCATATCAAAGTATATGTAGCTTTATAACAGAACCATTCAAAGATGAAATAAAGGTCACACATCATTATCACATCATTATCACACATTACATGAGAATCAAATAAGAAAACGTGAATCCAGTTACATTTACATTTACAGTATAAAAAGTGCAAAACCATATTTTCTGCTTTAACAAATCAGGCAAACAGCAAATTTAAGCTCCTTTAAATTCCAGCATTCCAAACACCGGCGCCTGTCGCTTATGCATATTTGGTGATTTGGTCATTTTCTTACCTGCAGTACATTGTTACCGCCAGTAAAAAACACCTCTCGGGAACAAGGATCCACTTGAGGCACAAATGCACTGTGGCGCTCCCCGGTCCCTCTCCAACGCTTCATTAAGCGATTTTCGTCTGTCATATGTCCCGCCCCTTTGTCATCACAAAATTACGCACGGACCAATCACGGTGGAGCTCGCGCATAATTGATCCACATGTTTCCGGGACAGAGACCGTGTGTGTCTGTGTGTGTTATTGTGTGTTTGTGTGTGTGTTTGTGTGTTTATCTGTCAGGGAGTTTTACCTCCGCTGTTGGACGAACTGCCGCCAAAAGAAGAAATACATTTATGCGCAAAAAGAGATTTCTTTGCTCAGTGTCCAAGATGGTGTCCCAGCTTCCCCTCTGCAGAAAACGTGAGGTAATTCAAAAACCGTTAACGTTACAAACATCACTATATTAGGTCTGTTTATTTCATTTTTTTACACTTACACTTTACACTTTACACTGAAGTGAAACTACTGCAGTTTGTGGTTATATGTTTCTTTTAAGAGGATTACTAAAAGCATTAAAGGAACTATACGGAAAAATACAATTAGCCTATATGAAAACAGAACAACAAATATGGTTAAATCATTTAATTAAACGAATGCACCCTCTGCTTTATCTAGTCAAGATTCACTTTCATTTCTTTTTAAAGATCCTATATTACTCTTGTGAGCTTTAAGCCATGTTATAATCTTGTTACTTCCTCAAAAACAGACCTCGAGTTGTGTTTTGTTTCGTTGGCACACGTTTAATCCATAGACCGTATAAAAGGAGTATAAATTATATAAGTATAAATTCATATATAGGGTCAATGGTTTAATCCCACCTTGTGATGTCATGTCTTGTATTTTTCAAGTTACAGCTTCACTTTACAGTTTGTTCAGTAGAAAATGACAGATCCAGGGTTGAAATTATATGATTGAGTCTAGTGAAAGTGTATGGGGTTTAAAAACACAGTGGAGCATCACATAACGTCACAAGGTGGAACAGTGTTTTCAGTTTAAACATAACATAGATCAGAAGTGGTTTAATATGGGTCCTTTAAGGTAAACTTTTATTTCTTCTCTTCTTTAAGTCAAAACGTGCACATAACCCCCAAGGATTCTCCAACATGCTACACGCAGGCACCAGGGTGAGTGCAACGCTTAGTTTATGTCTAATTCAGTCCTGGTTTGTATTCTGTTCCCAGAGATGACTTATACTTTATCTCCAGCGAATCCCCAGCAGGTGGCAGCTCACAGCCCACAGTTTCAGAGCAGTAGCATCGTCCTGACCGGCTCTGCAGCTTTCAGCACTGGCACAGTCCCTGGAGGCAATAGGAGACACGCTCATGAATAAAAACAGCAGCGAGCAGCCGTCCATAACCCATATATTTGACCCTCAGCCGTGTTGTTAAAGGTAAAGTGTAGCTTCACCTTAGCCGACCCTCTCCTCCCACGTGACACAGCACATTACCATATTTTTCTCCTCAGCGCCCACAGTTACATACAACATTTGAGCCGGGTCTGTACCTCCTCTTCCCTAATCACACTCACCAAAAATGTCTCATGCGCTTTTATGTTTAAGTGATATTATTAATGAATTATATTGGTGTTTCGCTCATTTTTAGAGGGTTGGGAGATGTTTGACAAAAAATTAATCAAATTTTTAATCCTAGTATTGATCAGTCATAATTTTATTTAGTTTGGTCTTATTAAATCAAATAAAAATGGCTTTCGATATGAAGTTCCAGAACATTACAGACTTTTCAACTCCAAACCACTTACTTTAACTGACTAAGCTGATCATATCATCAAACTGGATTAATTGCAAATGTTTAATACTACATAATAATATATAAATACATGTATATTACCTTTTGTGTGATACTTCAAATTATCTGACTAGTTTAAGCATATTTGTTTATTACATATATGTTTGTGGCTGTGACGAGATGTTTGTTTTATTGATTCAGTACATTTAGTTCACTCACTTGTAATATCCTCCATTGATCATCTGACTCTCAGGATTACAGACACAGTAGATGGTGGTGAGGGCGCCCTCTGCTGGAGTCTTGATCAGAAAACTGAAAGTCTTGAATAAGTCCACAAGAGGGCGCCGTATGTGTCTGGTGATTTCAGTGTTGACCGCCCCGGGGTCCACTGAGTAAACCATCACACCAAATGCTGGGGAAATGCACAGTCGTGGTTGGTACATGATATTTAGAACTTTTTTTTTAGTCATTGTGCATTTCTAAGTGATTGAAGTAATACATCATTACATATACCATATACTTCATTTTTAAAAGTCCGGTAATTAACAAAATCGAGTCTCGTAAGCTTTTTACCCATATTTCAGCCACTATGCCATGTTTGAGCATAGTGTTCTCCTCAGAAACATACCAGGAGTTGTGTTTTGTTTCATTCCCACATGTTTGAGCAATACTTTACTATTAGTCTGTTTCCAAAGTTAAAAAACCTCTGTTCCACCTTGTAATGATGGAAGAACTCAGCCTAAATATGCAGGGTTTGTGTGTTAAACGTATGAGTGAAACTAAACAAAACTCCAGGTATGTTTTTGATGAGGAAACAACATGATAACATTGATCAGAAAATACTGCAATAGGATGAGAGCAAACAACTATTTATTTTACAAAACACATAAGCATTATCTCATCTATCGCTTTGGGGATTTGTGGTTGGGCCATGGGACTGTCACACATTCAGATCCATTTTCTATGCTGGCGCACACACATTTAAAGTGCTAAATGCTTGTTTCTCACCTTCCATGCGCTTGGCCAGCTCCTTGGTAAAGAGGACGTTGGCGAGTTTGCTCTGTGCATAGGCTCTGACAGGGTGATAGTCCCGCTCTCCCCTCAGGTCGTCAAACTGGATCTTGCCCATGGCGTGAGCAGCCGACGAAACGTTAATGACTCGCGATGGGGCCGAGTGCTTCAGCAAATCCAGTAACAGGAACGTCAGGAAGAAATGACCTAAGATTTGGGGAAAATAATAATTATCATTATTATAAATTTTATTTAACACAGACATAAAACATACACACATACAAACACATAAAATCAACAATACAGAACAAACAAAACACTATGGGTTTTGAGAGTCAGTTGATAATAAAACATCATTTATTTGATTCATTTTATCCTCTTAATTCTGCACTCTCACAATTATTATAACCACAAGGACAATTTAGACTCACGAGAGGCATGCAAAAGAGTTACATTTTTTGGAAGATTGTGCAGATAATAATAATGATGTGATATTTTTCGATCCGTAATATATATAACAGTAAATGTCATGGCTCTGATTCATGTATGAATGGACTACATGAACTGTACACAAAAGTGCAGAAATATGACTTTACTTTACTTTTAAAATGTTTATTTCATTTTTTATCTTTTTTTAAGATAACTTTTTAATCTATTACAATGCATTTGATATTCTAATGTTGTGTAAGAACAAAACAAGTATTATAAAATATATGGGCCATTAGTATCAAAGTAGACGGCACGTCCCTCCTTGTGTTTTACCTAGATGATTGACTCCAAACTGCATCTCATATCCATCCACTGTTGTTGCATAGGGGCAAATGGCCACTCCTGCGTTGTTGATCAGGTAGTGGAGGCTTTTCTCAGCTGAGGAAAAAGTGCAAGTCACAGAGGAGTCTTTTTATACGATACCTTTGAGTGATAGGAGCTACTTTATAATGGGAGAGTGTGTCATCCACCTACTGTCATACACATTTTCAGCAAACTGACAAATGGATTTGGTGTCGGCCAGATCCAGTTGCCTGGCGACCACCTTAGCTCCTTTCAGAGCCTTCAGGATGTCACGGGCGGCTTGTTCTCCTTTGGCCATGTCTCTGCAGGCCATGATCACCCTGGCCCCTGCACACATTACTGTTAGTACAGCTGTTTAATACTGTGTCTTTAATCGACTGCTCTGGGGCTTGCCTCTGCTGGCCAGGTTTTTGGCTGTCTCTTTGCCGATGCCCGAGTTGGCTCCAGTCACTATGGCTGTTTTTCCATCGAGACGCACATCAGAAGACCATTTAGGGACAAACAGAGCCCTAGATAAGTGCGCAGGATGTGAAAAAAGTCACTTCAATGATGTTTATCATTGCCAGTGATATGGAGCATAACAACACCACTATTTATTCATTTTATGCTTATTTTTTATTCATTTATTTAGTGGAAGTTATTGTATAGTCTCACTTAATAACTTATGCACATTTAAATGAGGATTACATATTCTTATTTAAGATGAAAAAGGGAGTGTGAAAAGGTAAACTTGAATCCTACTCCCATTATCCATTAAACACATAACACAAATGTTTTTAAATAATACCAATAACACATCAAGACTCTTCTATTCAAAACTCCATTAATCTTTTCACTTATTTTGTCAGCATGATTTTTTTAACATATTGCACCCTGAAGAGCATGCTAAAACAAACATAGAGGCCTTACCTGAGCGCTTCCATATCTCTTGTTGGGGACATAAAGCTGCTGTACCCTTGGCTGTGTGTGTCTGTCTACAGACTGAGGCTCCGGGCTCCTGCAGAGCAGATGGCACAGAGGGACTACAGAGACTTCATTGACTAAAAAGTAATGACCTGGGACAGTTATCAGGAAACATTTGAAACAAGCTTTTCTCTGTTTGGGCCATGCAAATGTGACTAATTAATTGCTGCAGTGTTTTGAGAGTGCCCCTTGTAATCTCTAAATGGAAGTTTTTATGTACAGTATTACCCAGAGCTATTGGAGAATCATCTGAATCAGTGTACAGTAGGGTACATGTAGGGACAGACATATGACAGAGTTACATGTTATAAATGTGATTAAAATCTTATTAACTTGAATGAATAATGTACACGTACAGACTACCTGCTCATATAAGATGTTTGCTGCTTTGGAGTCTTGGAATGTCAAAATTATGCCAGGATAAAAGAGAGAATTAATGTACTGTAAAGAGAGACTTTTGTATGCACATACAGAAATATAGATAAGGTACACCAGTATATGTATCAAAAAGTGTATACAGTACACTAGTATATGTATCAAAAAATATTATGACCAACTGTCTATTTTTTGACATTCCATTTAACCATTTATAGTAAAATAAGTGTAATTATTATTATTTATTTATTTTTATTTTTCTTATGTATGTATATGTGAATGTATATGTGTGTATATGTATCGGCGTGTGTATGTACCATGTATGTATTCACATTGTGTGTGAATATGTATATGTATATTATGCATTGTTTGGTTGAGGGATTGGAAAGGGAGGGACTGTTTACTATTTTTGCTTTAACCTTTTTCTATAAAATAATAATAATAAAACTGTTAAAAAAAAAAAGACATGTGACAGTGCGAACACTTTAAAATGGTAAGGGTTGCTACAAGCTGCAGAGTTTATGAGAAACATTGCTTTATCTTGCACTTTAGTCTGCCAGTGTGCTTACACAGTATGGTGCATTATAATGTAATCCTTTAACCCTAACAGTCTTTTAACATGAATAAATGTAGACACAGTGACAAAGCTTATTAATAAATATGAACCTCTCTCCCTACAGTTCCACTGTGTGCTGCAGAAGTGCTGAAATTCAAACCCCGTGACCACAGGTGAGCGAGTCTCATCTTATCTTCCCTAAAGTGAGATTTTGGTGCTTTCCAGAGGTAACCCTAATTTCTCTGTTTATTTAGCCATCTTGATTCTTGTCCATGTAATCCCACATTCATCCAAGACTTCCATACGAACAAAGATTTTAAATACTGTGCTCTGCACCTTGGATTTTTTAAGATGTATAAGGTTAACTCTCACTCATTATGGTTAAATACACTTAAGTGTGCGTTTATTAATTTATTTGATATATTCTTTATTTCATTACAAATGTCTGTTTAAATAAATGTTAGTGCAATGCAAACTAGTAACATCAGTAATTGCCACTAGAGGGTGCACTTAAGCAAATTTCTGCTAAAGTTTTCAGCACAAAATCATTTAAGACTGGAAAAATTATAATCATTAAATGTCTTCAGACTGGTTCTGTGTGGGGTAAGTCTCATGTAAACCATGTGAAAGCCAGTCATAACTTCCTGTTTTCAAACTCACAGACACACACACACAGGTCTAAATACACACACAGACACACACACACACACACACACAGGTCTAAATACACACACACACACAGACACACACACAGGTCTAAACAGAGCTCGGCCGCAGCACGCTGACGGGGCACTGCAGCTCCTCTCATGTGGTCTCTCTGTGACGCTGCTTAGATTAGCCTCTCCTCACAGCTGCGCTCCATCCACAGTGTGATGAAAGCCTCCGTCTGTCAGCACGAGGCCGCCTCACAGCACATGTGGAATTAGCGCTGCTTCACTAAATTATAGATCTTCTTGTGGCAATAAATGACCCTGTCATTATCATTTGTCCATCTTAAAATAGGAGAGTTGACAGGAAGCAGAGTGTCAGCTATCAGCAAAGAACGGCTCAAGCACAAGTCAGTCCATATTTTTTCAGTCATTTACTGCAGAAAATTGATATGTACAAATGTCTTTTTTCATTATTGTCTCACAATTACATGATATGTCCTTGGAAGCATATACAGCAATTATCACAAATTAATTTTAATCTGCTATAATTATTTAAAACTCCTCCTTTTAAAATCGTCTTCATTAAAGTTGAATACACAAAAACAAATGTCATCATTTCAATAAAACAAACCAGTAGTAAAATAGCTTATCAAATGCATAGCATTTCTGACACACAAACTGCACTTAAAGTACAATGAGAAAAGTGATGGACAGACATTAAAGAGGCATAGTTTCAAACCATTAACTTCACTCTTAAAACTCTCTTGAACACTTTTGACCCTGAAAACCAATAAAGATTCATTTGAACTGAATATTCCCTGTACCCCACCTCTTTGGTCCAAAAGTAAAAGAACAAAAATATATTTTCTGTGTGTATTTCAAAAAGACACACCACATTTCCACACAGTGGATCTGAACAGAAAACCTGATATTTGCGTGGTCAAAAGCCAGGTACATTTTGTTAAAACTTTGTATTAAGACCTGCAATAATTTCCACGCTTACTTCTGCAGCAAAATCCCCAGTGGAGATGGGGGTTTCCATATTAAATACTCCCCTCTAGAATGCACCTGTGCTGAAGTGTGACTATTGTCCAGGCCTTAATAAGAGAACCTCTGCACATTAAAAACTGCAATGATACGGTTTGAAATCTGAGATGGCTATTTTGTCCCTTTCCTCTTTTCTGGCGCTCTCTCATCCATCATTTCCTGGACTGGCAGAGTCTGCTCCTGCAAAGTGCTTTGGGTAATTGAGTCCTGGGTTGAGCTGCTCTGGAAAAACGTGCCAGTTTCATTGGCTTGCTCTTGTACGGGGCTCCCAAAGGCGTCGTCTGGTCCCGCCTCCTCGTTGCCAAGCGACGTTTGACTGACATAAACCACAATGACATCACCGCTGAAGTTCATCACCTGGCCACTGGAGATGAAGGTGGTGTTGTGGTTTCCAGACACTTGACCTGCATGAGACATAAAGGGATTTATATTTAGAAAACATTTTACCATGCCAAATGTTGTCCTGAAGTATGCTGTAGTAAAAAAACAAATTTAAAAAACTTAAAAACAATCCAAAATGTATGCGTGTCTATACGATGTAGTCAACACAATGTTTTGTAGGCACTAAATTAGTTCTAGCCCGATCTGACCAATGTACAGTGGGAGGAATGACCAGAATGACCTCAGAAAATCCTGAATACCACCATATCATATCCCTTTCCCTTATTGTTTTAGTAACATGCACTTAAAGCATGAGAAAAAGTGAAAAACAAGGCTTTTTCCAAGGACATGAGATTTATAGACACGACTGAATAATGAGGAAAATATGTCTGTAAAACAAAGTAGTATAAAGGAATATTCAAAACTTTACAACTACCAATGAAAGTTCAGTTTTGGCGTTGAAGGTGAATGAGTAAATCCCGACTTGACCCGATAAACTCCTATTTAGTCCACTTCCCGTCTATATTCATTGAAAAAACAGGCCACCATGGTGACTCAGTGCACACGTCTGTCTACTGGCTGAACGCACTCACTATTATGGATATTACACATGGTCCTGGAAGCACAGTAAAGGTAAACAGTCCCTAGACATATAAAGGTATAAAGGCAAACAAGCTCACACCATTAGAGCCTTGTTTGAGCCTTTCCTGGAAGGCCCGTTGACTGAGGGCGAGATGAAGGGGGAAAAGAAAAGACATTCGCCGCTACTTTGAAAACAGATCTTCGTGGAATTTGGTTGGGTTCTTGTTGTTTATTCTTTCTTAATGCCGAGTTGATTTTCTGAAGGCATAACAATAGCAAGACTGACCATTGTTGAAAACTGTGGAAGCTTTCTCCTCTACAATTCACTTAAAAAAATATCTAGGGCGCTTTAATTTGATTCACATCTGTCTCCTTGTTATTCTCAAGGGTTTTTAATTCTGGCTTTGTTTAGCTCAGCATTCTATTTTTAGTTATCCGTGCATTGCTGTGGTGCAAAGTAATTAGATACTCCTTACAGCCGGGCAGTATAATGAAACATATTTTCCTCTTATTGTTCCAACTTAATTTTGATTTCATTTATTTTGTCTCATTTAACAAATAAAAATACCATTTAATATTAATTACCTGAACATAAATGTCAATGATAAAATGTCTGTATTGTTAAACATGATGCAATCTTTCATTCTTTAATAGTTTTTAGTTATTTTTTGCTGTAATAGTGGTTGTACTAGTTTGCTTATATGTGTTTTACATTCAAATGCATAATACTTCAAATCCACTAGCTAAAATAAATAACGCAAAGTCTGGAGATGTGTCCCCACTGCAGAGGCCAAATTTCCCCACAGAGAATAAATTAAATGAATACAATTTATTAAATATTTGTGCCACCTTTGAGAGTAGCTTTAACCTGAGCGGGATGCCCTTATATCATTATTTTCAAATACTTTATGATGGGAACTGCTGCCTAAGTTACTGTAATTACAGAGTCTAGTCATCAGTAAGAGTTTAAAAAAGACCTTGACAAGTTTGCGTGTTTGTGTTGGGAGGGCAAGGCTTTTAAAACATATTACTCAAGCAAAGCACATCTTGATTCCATTTAAGTTGTGGTCAGTTTGCACAACCCTCTGAAACTTTGAGTAAATAGCCTCACTCGCACAACTTTGACGGAAAAAGGTAGAAAGAGGACTTGCTATGACTGCATTTACAGTTTAACATGCGACTGTCTTTCTCCTCTTGTGTGGTCTTCTGTAACTATTGCTAACATTGTTCTTGGAAAAGTAATTAGAACGTATTGTCATTCTAAAATCAAGCCATTACCGCAGTTTTGAGAGATAATCATGCTTGTACAACTGATCAGAAGAGTACAATACAGACAAATGCTTCCCAGACATGTGTTTTTTCCTTGGCAGCAGATACGGGCTACAGTGGGAATAATACAAGTTCAAGTCTGTGACAGTAAAACTTTCCGACAAAACCAAAAGAAAATTCCTTGTGTTATTCTGGGTGAAAAGAACCACCTACTTTGTGGAAATGGGATACAGGACATGAAATGCTGTATTCCAAATGATGCATGTGAGGCTGCCAGAGTGGTGAGTGCCTACACAAATATTTGACACTGATTGCAATGACAAATTTAAATGTATTGTGTAACTTTCAGACACATAAACATAGCGTCCTTCTGTGTGGTAATTAGACTTTTCCTTTTGTAATGGTTGTTGATGTTATGTGCATGTGGCAGAGTGGTTAGCGCTCCTGTTTTGAGATAAGTAGGAGTTTGTGAGTTAGTCTAGTGCCTTTGATCTCTCTGTGGAGTCACCAGGTCTTTCTCACGGTACCGGGCTAGGAATAATGAATTTAGCTGTTGACAGGGTCCTCCACACCCAAAACCAAGAGTTTCTACTTACCACCCACACTTTTTTAAATATTGTATTAACCAGCAGAAGAACATGAATATAATGAGATTAACGTGCAGTGAAACTTAAATTAGAACACGGTAAAATACTTTCAGATGGTCACTGAGGCGTTTTAATCTTGAGGACTTCACCAAATCTGTTTCTATTAATGAAATATGATATTAGAAGTCATATTTATTTATTTTTAATGAGAAAAAGGTAAAGAAAAGTGACTGAGCATTACAAGGAAAACAAATCTTGAAAAATCCTTGATGTAATGGGGCCTTCAGTAGTCAAACGCTACACATTAATATGACATTTTTTCACATTTAATCTCATCATTTCTGTGCTAACCCACCTGAGGTATTAGTGGGCTCCACCAGCTGACTTTGGAGACTCTCCGGGGAACACTCGATTTCGCAGTCCCCAGACGAGAGCTTGTTTGTGCCCTTTTTGTCACAGGAGGGTCCCAGGCTGGAGGGCTCTGGTTTGTCTTGATAAAGATCTCCCGCAAAAGAGGAGGTGATCAGCGGACCCACTGAGCTTACTGCTGATGTTACGCTGCTGTTATTGTCTATTGAAGTAGAGTCTAAGCATTTCAGTTTGTATGGCTCCTCTAGTTTTAAGTTGTCCGTTTTTAAGGCTATTTTAGTGTCGGCTTTGGACAGGGGCAGGCAGAGTTCAGGGTGAGATGACGAAAGGGATACTACAGATAGAAGTCCAGTCACAAAATCTGTCTTAATCCCTCTAATATCAGTTTCTTTCTTTCTGTCCTCTCCATCTGAACCTCCACAGCAGCATATCCCAAAAGAGCCAGGATCTACGGCCTGGCTGCAGTCTTCATTCTCCCCCACCTCCAGAGGCTCTTGCACCGAAGGCACACACCCACACGAAGCTGTAGGCGCCGTCACCATCTCCCCCTCATCCTCCGATACCTCCTCGGGCTCCCCGGATCCCTCACTCAGGTCTACAGAGTGAGTCTTCTCCCGAGACGCTTCCCTCTCCATCACCTCCAGTGTGCAGGGGAGGGGGTCTTTGGCAGGGAGAGCGGTGGGGTAGAGGGAGTCATCGGTTGGGGTGAGGGGGACTTGACAGACGAGTTTAGTGGTTTCACATGGGTTTGTGCATTTGGGGAGTCCTCCAGTCTCCTAAAATAATACAGAATGTTTTAACTGAATTGTTTTTAAAAAGAAAAAACAACTGAGGCAGACTAAGCATAATGTGGTTCATTGTTTTTTGCTGACCGCCTCCGATAGTCACAATTAACCTTAGAATGGGTCAGGAAGGGCATCTGGGAGAAAGGCCATGTTTTTGTAAATTAAAGTACATTAACTTTAATTTGTTTTCCCTCACATATTGTACTTGTAACTTGCATAGGATTGTAACAACTGAGATATGACTACAAATGTTAAAATGTAAAGGTGCATTGTGTGACTTTTCTAGTGGAGGGTCCATCAAATGCTTTTCATCCTGGAGAAATGTTATTGCTTTGTCTGGAATGTTTCACAGTGTGATATTAAGCTTTTCTATCTTCACAGAGACCAAACCAGACCAAGTTACAGGTCAGATCTGTGGAGAGATGACTCCACGCACACTCAGGATGTCGGTTTTTCTAGGTATTTTTTTAAAACAAAAATAATAAATCTTAAGTAGATGTGTTTAATTTCATATTGTGGAACATTTTAGGTCAGTGACATATCAGAAACAAGTAGGTGGCAAACCCCTAGCCAAAAAGTTACATAGTTCACCTTTTAAGTGAGTACATGCATTTAAAATAATATATATTCTTACTTGTTGGATCCTTGTTCTCTTCAAATTTTGGACACAGGATCGCAGATTTACTGGATACAAGATATTAGGCAAAAACATAAATTAATAAATTGACTAATACATAAATAAATACATAAATTCTGAATTGCAATTCACTATATTAAAATACCTGAAAGAAGTTTCATCTTGTCTTTGTAGCAGAAGAGAAGGAGGATGAGGAGGCAGAGAACAGTGATCACAGACAGCACTGAAACTATTACCCAGGAAGGAGCACCTGACAGAAATACATGTGTTTTTACTCACAGCCAAATAAAACACAAATTGCACAATAAATTTCAAACACATTTTAATAGTCTATGTGAAATTCTTGATGTCTGGCAGGTGGGTAATTATTCCCTAGTGATTTTGTGCTATTTATTGTTTGTTTCTTGTGTTTTGTAGACAGACTTACTAGACACAGGTGGTCCACACTCTGCATCAGCTTCAGCAGTGCCAGTTTGGATCTCAGTCCTGCCCAGAGCCTTACAACTGCAGAGTGCAAGAGAAAAAGTCATTTTTAGGTAAGCGGTTAGTGATTTTTGAGTAAAAATATGGGTAAACATATTGAGTAACTCTCCGCAAATGTATTATGTAATGAAACTATTGTGGCAGTTTATTTAGATTATCTCATAGTCTACACATTTCATAAGAATAAACTGGAAAACCAGAATATCAATTAGCCAATTGCTTAAAGGCTTTAATGATTTAAGTTACAAAATTGATCTTATCACTATTGGATCCTATACTGAATCCTATACTGTATTAAACTATTTACCCTGTAATTTAGATCTGTATAAACATTTGAAACACATGATATTATTTCACTCATCTATCATAAGTGCACTTTAATGAATCAGATTTTTCTCTTCAGAATTGTGCTGTGTTGATCCTGGTCCCAATATAGGAAGTCGTCTATTATTGCACGTTAGTGGAAAAATCGCTTATTGACATTAACAGTGTTTATCAGTGCCTTTGTTCCCTGTAAACAGCTGTAAACAGGCACAGATGTGAAGAAAGCGATTCTGTCTGTCATTGATCACAGCCTCAGATCCGGAGTCTGAGACTGGACCTGTTTTCAGGGGATGTGGTGTGTGTGTTAGTCACTACAGAGGCAGCCACTGACAAAAAGCATCATGCATTTGCCCCTATTATGGAAAAAGCCTTAGGTGTTAAAATTAGCATCAGCACATTGTGCAGGAAAGGCTCTGGAAAAGGTGGTGTATTATGATGTGTGATACTAGTGCACTTACTTTGTCCATGGCTTGCACTTATCATCGCTGTCCTCATTGGAATAAAATCCTTTCTTACATTGAAGACATTCCTTCTTTCCGTCAACCGTCGTTTCTGAAATGTAAAAGAGTTAAAACTGCTTTATTTGCACACACAGACAGATTTCTGTTGTGGTTGTGCTGTCTTACCCAGTCCATACCCGGGGGAGCAGGTGGGGATCCTCTCACAGTACTCACAGTTGATTGGAGAGCATCTGAAGTTTGGGCGGCAGGGGCAGGGTTCTTCTGCCACCAGGTTCTGAGGCCTTTGCACAAACCCTTTGCCTGGATGTAAAATTCAGTGTAAAGATTTATTACACAGATAAGATCTGGGATGTTTTGGTATCTATGTTGTAGGGATGGGACAAGATCTTGTTTCACAAAATTGGGAATGATCTCGTGAGATTTTTTCCTCATATTTTTACATTTGCCTTGGATAAAAAGTTTGCTGAGTAACTTCTCTTGATGCGCTGTAGTTCCCAAAGGCAGTGTTACAATGACAAAATGCAAAAATAAATCAAAAATGGTGTCTGTTCCCATCTCTACTGTGTCACTGTGGCACTGACCTGGGTCACAGAACTTCTGTGGGGTACAGCTTTTCTTTGTGGTCCAACCCGACTGGTATTCATCAGCGTTACATTTGACACATACAGTGTCTTTGGTCTCTGTGCACTCAGCAAACAGGCGAGTACCTAATGGGAAAAATTAGTTAGAGAATTGTGAAACTCATATGTTAGTGTGGCCATCATAATAAAGACAGTTAATATGATGGCCACACTAACATATGAGTTAGTGTGGCCATCATAATAAAGACAGTTAATATGATGGCCACACTAACATATGAGTTAGTGTGGCCATCATAATAAAGACAGTTAATGCCCATATACAGTCACTATGTTGAACTTCCTCCTATGCCTTTCAGAATAGAATTATTTTTAGTGCATGTGTAATCCTTGTGGTAAAACGTCAACAGTGAATGTGCGTCACATTTATGGACTGACAGCGTTTTGAACTTTTACCTGGTCGACACTTGCTGCAGCATCTGGACTCCATTAGATATTGGTCACTTTTACATGTTGCTTTGGACTCTCCCATCTAGACAGACAAGAGAAAGAAACCACGTGAGGCAGTACTGTCAGTTTAACTTCAGTTTAGTTAGCCTAGTCACAATAATGAGTAATATTTTAAATAAATCAAGAAAGGTACCAAGGTGAGCTGCACGATCACAATCTAAAGAGACTCTCAAATGTTCTACTCTTAGCCACATGCGCTGAGCTAGCCAACGTTCATGTTATGATAAAACTTAGCCAAAGCCACAGAGGCTAAATATACATATAGAAAATACTGACCCACTACTTTTTCTTATGTAGTTCTATAAATCTCTGAGTTTCACACACATAATAATTATAATTATTTTTTATTCTGAGAAACTATTCTATAATTGTTACACAACCTAAGCAAATAATTGGTACAAAAGCTATTATCTTTTATGTAATTGCGCATTGTATGGTCAGTTTCAGAGCCAGCTTGTATATATAAAGATAACATATATGTTTCTTTATAAATCTACCCAGTATCCACCATCTAAGTATTTATAACTATAATAACACAGCATTTTATTAAGTATTTTGAAATCCAAGGCAATATCATAGTATATAATAGTATATAATTTCAAAGTATTTTTTTTTTTTTATCCTAAAACATATCTGACTTCCCACCTTTGTAGCTTAATTGTGCGTCCTGTGTTGCTTTAACTATATTTGGAGCATTTTCTCACAACATCACAACTGCAGCTCTGGCTTTTAATTAGGCTCATTTAGTTTTACAGCAAACCACTCTCATAATAAAGGAGAGGGATAATGGTGCAGATCTCAGGCCCGGCCACAGCTTTAATGAGATCCATGTGTTTGCACAGACAAAGTGACAAAACTACACAACAACGACTTTTTTAAACAGAATGAAGCGGTTGATTGTCTAAGTGGACAAACGTTCACAGCAAGCCAAAGGAATGTTGGGAATTGTAGTTTTGACCACCAGATCTAAACATTCAGTCCCAGTTATGCACAGCGGTGTATTTTTCTTCACTAAATATATAAGGCAGAGGAAAAGAAGCGATCCACCCTATATGATTACAGGTTTACACAGATTTTAAGATAGAACTTGTAACCTCAGTGTCATATTCTGTGCGTGCATTTGAGCGGTGGTGATTATTATGTATGATAAAGAGAGAAAGCAACTTCAAACATAACAAGGCAACGTATTAAAATGTAATTCTGTGTATGTTGGCCAAATGTGTTAATAATGTCACACTAATGTAGTAATAGTATTTATGGATGCCACAGTAATAATTATACGTGAGAATAAAAGATAGTCTGCAATGTAATGTATATATTTTTATTTTAATATTTCTATATTGAAACATTGTACTTTTACTCATTAAATTTAAGTATTTGAATTATTTGCAATTTGTTTTAAGTTTGCATAATTTGGAAAAAAAAAAAAAAAGCTAAAGAAATGATCATGTTTAAGTCAAAGCAAATGATCCTAACTTCAGTGCATCTTTCTAAATGTGTTAGCCTCAACACAAAAGCAGAAGTAGCAGATATCTGTTGTTCAGTTTGTGTTAATAATTTCTGTGTTTTTCTGTTTATGTGCCGCTTGACTGATCTTATCAAACAGGAATCTGATGCTTAATACATTCCTCTGTGTGTCAGGGTACACCATGTTTTGCATAACTGCCACAGCCACTGGCGCCCAGTCAAAAAGAGCAGCGCTGTGCCTTATACCCTCCAGGGATTCTAGTGATAATTAGTGATAAGATCTCAAAACTATTGCACAACAACTGGATCTTTGTTTTATGTTTGCATGTGTGACAGTAGCTATATAGTATGGTACAAAAAAAAAAAACAAGAGAGAAAAGAAGGAGCATATAGATAGTATAGATCTCCACTAAGGCAATGGTTCTATCTCGCAACAGTAAGATTAAGGATTCCACCTCACGCACCCTGAGGTTCATGCTTATTTCACTGAACCAACAAAACATTATAGTTTACATGGAAAATAATCAACAAAACCTAAAGCAATTTAAATTCTAGATTTAGATTTGGATTTTACCTGGCCTAATAATGACTTTTCAATTTACATAATGATACAAATTGAACCATTTTTTACACACTCTTAATTAAAGGTACAATATGTAACTTTTCTAGTGCTGCACCATTTGTAACTTGCCTAAAGTTTTAAACAGTTTGGCATTAAGCATGTCTATGGAGACAAGCAGGTGCCATAACTTCATTTACAAAAGTTACATAAAGGTGCACTGGGTCCATCACCTGCTTGTTTCTATGGAGATGTCATTTCTTTGCCTGGAATGTTCCACAGTATGACATTAAACATTTCCACATTACATTTATTCAATTATGAGTGTTTTTTTAGGCCTTAATAGCTCAAAAATACCTAGAAAAACAGGCGTTCTAACTGAGCGGGGTCGCCTCGCCACAGATCTTACCTGTAACATAAGATTTAATGCCATACTATGAAACATTCCAGACAAAACAAGACAATCATTTGGCAGACCCTCCACCAGAAAAGTTACACAATACATCTTTAAACCACTGTTAACAGCAAATCCCCTTTGATTTTGCAGGGTTACATAAGAAACGAGGAGATAAATGGATGGATAATACATGGACTGACAGAGAGGCTGTGAAAGCATGCAACATTAAGCGTGGGTAAGAAGGGATGCAGTCCAAGTCAAACACAGGAAGCAGTGGAGACAGAAATGTAAGTCAGTTTATCAAATCCCAATTCATTTACGATTCACTGACTTTTACTCTTTTGGACATCTTGAAGCCATCTACTTTTGCCTAATGTCACCCAGACAGCTAGAAATTAATTTAGGAGCAAACTGGAGCACCGTGGTTGGATGAAAACATGAAGGGGAATTCTTTTAGGGATGCTCTGAGTCAGAACTGGCTAAATCATGGCCAGAGAGTGAGAGACACATGCATGGAGGAAGAGAGAGAGAAATATGACTTTATTACGACTGACTGAAAGAACCTCGTTCAGAAACAGGACTCTTACGGCTTAATAGTGCTTTCAGGGGGGTAAGTTTAGCCCCATAATAGACCTGGTTTAGTATTCAATTAAACGTAATCCTCCTGAAGTCCTCTGCAGGCCGGTCTTGGGGACCTTGTTTGTATTAGTCATGGTCTAGTCATTGTTTAGTTCAGGCCTGTAGTGCCAATTTTGTCCCAGTTTTAATGTGATGAGTATGTAAGTCTGAATGCAGATCTGATTTAGCAATGGTTTCGATTCTAATTTGGTTCAGATAATGCATTGTGTATTCTGGTCTGGTTTAGTCCTGGCTTATCTCTCATTTGATTTAGTTATGACCAGTTTTATTCCCACTTTTCCCTGTAGTTTTACTTAGCCCAGATTTAATAAAAAATCGCTATACCCCTGTTACAGTTCTAGTTTTTGTCCTGGTATATTTCCTAAGTTTGAGAATCACTGGCGCAATTGTAAGCCATAACTAAAACGCCTTTCGGTAACAGGGCTAAGCAAACAGGCAGTGATGGATGCCTGGTGCCCAACAGTCCCACCACCACAACCACAACTTGTAAACGGCTCCACCTGGACAGAGTTAGCTCCCGGGAATACACAACATTACGGACAATAACACGTCATGGACCATTCACTTTTCCCTTTCAAATAAAATCCATATCAGCTTCACAAATTACTGTAACTAATGTTTACCAAGACACATTACGTCAATAAGTTGAGTTTTGTGTTTTGTTTCTGGTTGTTACAGTGTCATTTTGGGGTAAACAGTGTGAGGTGCTTGATGGGGCATTTGGGCATCGCTGGTCACCAATTGGAAGTGGATCCAATGTTGGTGGTTAAAATAGAAGAATGACACTTTTCTGTGGTGAGATTTGGATAGGTTAACCCAAACAAATCTAGTCTCATATCTCAACCACTGCACACAAATGAAATGGCATGCATTATAGTTCTGCCAACGCTGTCTTAAAATACTATGAGCTTACTAAAACATTGCAATCCTTTACATTTGAGGCATTTTAAGTTGATAATCTTGTCTCATACATTCACTAATACATCTGCATAAATAATACTTCATTATGCAAAACACTGCAATCAAAGGTAAAATAAATTGTAGTTTGAAATGTCTTGTATATGAAGTAAAAACATTCCCATACCTTGGCATTCTCTAGCAGAAGTAGGCAGACTATCCATCCTCTGAAAATCCAACTTGTGAACAACTTCAACTTCATCTTTGCAATTTATGCAATCACACCAATTTTACACTAGACCGGTCTATGATTTCCTCCCATATATTTGTATAAATCATCTAAATCTTTTGACCTCCGCACCATCTCATTGTGTTACAGGCTCCTCTACCGCCGGACGCCCCAGCTCGGCTGTGCGGTCATCTCCCCTCTGCTTTCACCCACGCGTGTGTGAAGAACGGCGTGCAACAGCTTGTAAAATCTGACTGAGGAGTAAAGAGGAAGGGCCCGGCTCCTCCCACTATGTAAAGGCAAGAGACTGTTAAACCCTCCCTTTGGCTGCATGCTTTAGTCACTTCTAGTGAATATGTGCAGTGCAATCTGATATAGTACTGCAGAAGTTTGTCCAGGTGTGAAAATACTGTCAACTGATGTTGTTTTAATAAATCATTTTTATAGTAATTGGTTAAAACATAAGAAAAACACGATAAATCTGTTTTATGTGGTCCTGTAAGAAGTGAGATGCACTTTTTATTCACTAAAAAGATGAAAACTATTTGTTACTTGAAGGAGGACTAGGTCACTTTTCTGTTGTCTGTTTTCCTAGAATGTCCCAATATATGGCATTAAGATGATGTAGCTTGCATTTATTCACTAATAAAAACACCATAAAATCATGCATTCTTACTCATAGTGGGCTCCTCTCTCCACAGATATGACCTTTAACTTGGCTGGATGGCATCACCTGCTTGTCTCCATGGAGATAGATGGGTTTAATGCCATACAATGGAACATTTTAAGCAATGCAATAGCATCTCCATGGAAACAGTCAGGTGGTGGACATGCAGTGCCCTTTTTGAACTTGATGTTTCCAGTCTGGTCATTCTAGCATTGTGCTCTAAATAGAGATTACCCAGTGATCTCACTACTTCGTGAAAGGCAAATTTGTGCCAACTTTCCAAGATTTACATGTTTAAGTTTAATATTTGATTACGGAACGATGTGGCTTCTTAAATAATGTTATAAAAACATGAGCTCCCTCCAGGAAATAGTTGCTCCCGGAGAGGTTATTATAGAACCTGCCAAGAGGAGTGGATTTGCCCCTGAATTTGCATGGCATTAGGACTCGCCCACTTTGGAGCTCCATATGAGGTAAAAGCTTTTTTTCCTCCTTTCTTTTCAAAATGACAGTTATGCAAATTTTGTTCAGCCCAGGTGAAAACGCAGAGGAATGTTTTGTACAAATGACAAATGAGAAGCAAGCAGGGAAACATGCAAAATGAATGGAGTCTTTGCAACAGGTTTTGTAAACCAGACCGTAGGAAAGTAAAAAAGTGTTGAGTTTTATGACATGTAAACAAGTACTGGATGTGTACTCAGCGGATACTGGCTGCATGTAAGCTTTGCAATACTTACTGCTGTAGTCCTGGTTTCAACATGATTCTTAGGCTTAGGTTAGTTTAATATGGTTTAATCCTTGTGTAGAGCTAGTTTAGACCTGTTTAGTACAATCTCTGTTGGCTGTGAGGGAATGTTAATGGCCTATGTAAAGCACTTGGGTTACATGCTTTGTATAGAAAGTGCTTCATAAATACAGTTTGATTTGACGCTTTGAACCTTTTCCTTCTTGTATATGATTCAGTGCAGGATTAGGTTTAAGGTCCTGTGTTACATAAAACTGATTCTTTTGAGCTTTAAGCCATATTAAGATGCTGCAACCTCCTCAAAAACAAACCAGGAGCTGTGTTTTGTTTGAGTCACACATTTGAGTAACCCTTTATTATTATTAGTCTGTCTGCATTTCTAAAGCGAAAAATGCTGTTCCACCTCATGATGTCATATAGTGGTAGTTTTCATGATAACAGTGACCTTTTACCTTCAGTAGAATAGAGACTGGCGATTCCAAAGCTGAAATCATCCAAATGATTCTCATGAAGGTGTAGGAGTTTAAAAGTATACGGGAACTCTTCCTGCATCACATGAAATCAGATGGAACAGAGTGTTTTCCATTTGAGACAAGAACTCCCAGATATGTAGGATTTGTGTGTTGAACATGTGTCTGAATGAAACAAAACACAACTCCGTAACACAGGTATGTTTTAATAAGGAAAAATTATAACAGATTAAAAATAGTGTAATATGGGCCCTTTAACAACCTTATTTAGCCCTAGTCTAGTAGTCCTATCTTAGACCTGCCATAGTTTTGTTATATAGACCCATTTTGGTATAATTAATGTCTGTGAGTTAAAAAAAAAAAAAAAAAGTTAAATGCACTTTTAAAGAGCAAACGCTGGAATATTTTCTGCGGTTTTCTACGTTCCCATAAAAACGTGCTGAGGGAAGCTGCTTTGTGGCAGGGGCCTCCAGATTTTCACAGTAGCAATTAAGTGCCAGTTTGGACGGTTTTAAGTGCAGCTGTGGCTTGACTCAATCAGGCTCTCACCGGCCACACGGAGGTCAAGTAAACTCACCTTAAACAGACACGAGCAGCTCAGGGCTGCACTTCAAACAGAACTCTTACGATGCAGCAGGTTCAGAAGTGGAAAAATGTGAATGGGCAAACGGCTCGACATCACGCTGCTTTACAAGAGCTGCACTAGAGCTGACCCGTGTTTGACTGGTGCTTTGTAGTGAGTGGGATGTGTTGCTAAGCATGACAGGTCAAAGTTCAACAAGGAAGCCTAGTCATGACAAGTCATGTGCCAAAAAGGAGAACTCTTTGAATGGTAACTGGATGTTTTTTTTAGTAAACAAAAGAAGAGAATATTTGTACTGAAGTAAGTATGTTATTTCCATGTACTTGTATTTAAAATATGTAGGACTTGTTTGTACCGGTTTAACCAGCTGTGTGAAACAGTAGTAGCAAAATATTATATCATATTAATAGCTACATAAATTGGCACCAATCAATTAGTAATACTTTATTTATCCCCAAGGGGCACACTTTGTCAGTAATAAGTAGCAGTACTGCCAGTGACAAGAGAGACATTAACCACTACATTATTGGCAGTTTGATTTCAACTCTCAAATCCAGCAAAACATATTTTATCTAAACAAGGGAGGAACTTGAACGGCATCGGGGTTAAAATATACTGTGGCATGTTTGCTGTTGCAATCCTGTGGGCAAAAAAGAAAGAAAAACAGTCTTTTAATAGAAGTAGTAGTAGAATCACTGGAATTCCCACGTACTTACACGATTACTGTAAGCATGTTTTTACATTTATCTCTTCTTGAATAACATTGTTTTGAGCCACTATTAATGGGAGACTTGCCACAGACCTTTTCAGCGTCTTGACAGGAGGAGTTAGGAGCTACTTCCCATAAACCCTCTAAAAACATGCACATGCTCTCTCTCCCCCTCTGTCTCTCCCTCTGTTTCTCTCTCTCTCTATGTCTCTCTCTATGTATCTCTCTCTCCCCCTCTATCTGTCTCTCTATCTCTCTCTCTCCCCCTCCCTCTCTCTCTCTTTCTCTCTCTATGTCTCTCTCTCTCTCTTTCTGTCTCTCTTTTTCTCTCGCTGTCTCTTTCTCTCTCTCCCTCTGTCTCTATGTATATCTCTCTCTCTATGTCTCTCTCTCTTTCTCTCTATGTCTCTCTGTCTCTCTCTATCTGTGTCTCTCTTTCTCTCTGTCTCTTTCTTTCTATGTCTCTCTCTCTCACTTTCTGTCTCTCTTTTTCTCTCGCTGTCTCTTTCTCTCTCTCCCTCTGTCTCTATGTATATCTCTCTCTCTATGTCTCTCTCCCTCTGTATCTTTCTCCCTCTGTGTCTCTCTCTCTCTCTGTGCCTCTCTTTCTGTCTCTCTCACTGTCTCTTTCTCTCTCTCCTTCTGTCTCTATGTATCTCTCTCTCTCTCTGTGTGTGTGTCTGTCTCTCTCCCTCTGTCTCTCTCTTTCTGTCTCTCTCTCTCTCTTTCTTTCTCTCGGTGTCTTTCTTTGTATGTCTCTCTCGCTGTCTCTTTCTCTCTTTCTCCCTCTGTCTCTGTTTCTGTCTCTATGTATCTCTCTATCTATGTCTCTCTCTCGGCGTCTTTCTCTCTCTCTCTCTGTCTCTCTCTTTCTTTCTCTCTCTCTGTCTTTCTCTCTGTGTCTTTCTTTCTATGTCTCTCTCTCGCTGTCTCTCTCTCTCTCTCTATGTCTCTCTCCTTGTCTCTCTCTCTCCCTCTGTCTCTCTCTATGTATCTCACTCTCCATCTCTGTCTCTCTCTGTCTCTCTCTCCCTCTGTCTCTCTCTTTCTGTCTCTATGTATCTCTCTCTCTCTCTCTCTCTCTCTCTCTCCATCTCTCTCTCTCTCTCCCTCTGTCCCTCCCTCTGTCTCCCTCTGTCTCTCTCTGTCTCTGTCTCTCCCTCTCTCTCTCCCTCTGTCTCTGTCTCTCTCTCCATCTGTGTCTCTCACAGTGGAATAAAAAGGTTATAGCCTGAGCCACCATGTTCCGGTGGTTTGGAGCCTGGATCAGCGTTGCTTCTGCTTGCTTTGGAAACAGATGTGATCTGTGAGTCACCCGGGTCACTCTACTGTGAATAAAGAGCTCCTGGTACATGAAACGCCATCGATTCCCACACGACTGAGATGTTCAGTTACAGTGCATGCAGGTAGCCACACAGGCACTGGCAGACGCACTGACGACAATACCTGCATGCAAGTGGCATTTTTCCAATAGATTATCCTTATATAAATACTTAAATAATAATCATAATCATAATACTGACCACAAGGCTTACAATTTTATTAAAATGTTGTATTCTGTCTTGTATTATTAGAACATTTTGCTGGGTTATAAATGTATTTTTTTTTTTGTTTTACTATGAAGTTATTGTTTGGTCTGGAATATTCCACAGTACAGCATTAAACATGTCCATCATGCATTCATTCATTTAAAGTTGTTTTTATTGCTAAAAAAAACCCAACTTTTTATTGTTTTTATGGAAATAGCTGAGTCTAATATCATACTGTGGCACATTTCAAGCAAGGTGATAATATCCATATGGAGACAAGCAGTGAGTGAACCCTTCCCCAGAAATGTTCCACAGTGCACCTTTTAAATAATCAGTTATTGATATTAGTTACCATACCTAGTTGGTTAATATTTATTGTTTTATATGTATAATTTATGGGAAATTGGCTTCCAAAACCTTGTCAGAGTTTATTGTTGCTTCACATAACTGGACCATCACAAGTTTTATTCCAGTAAGTGGAAACAATCATTCTTGAGTTATGAGCTCTGGCCATTCTACACACCTCAGGTCCTTCACATTGTGAAGCATATCAATCATTATTTACCCACCTGGAGATATCAACGACAGTGGTTGAATATTAGCAGAATATGCAAATTTTGTACTTCTTATCATAGGGGTGTTAACTACCCGGAGACGCTGAATGACCACAGTACCACAGGGCTTTTGACCCAATTCATATACAATATACAATACAAATCAGTGTCAGTCATTAGTAGCCTTCTACATGCTCATGGCTGGTTTGGCGTTTGGGCGTATTCTAGTCCTTCACTAGCCATGGTCAAGTCCAGATTTAGCCCTGGGATTAGTCTCAAACTCTCTGTGAGCAAGTGTGAACAATGAGTTTGTATGAAAGAAGTGTGGAAACCTGCATTATTTGGACATGAGGTGCATGAATGCCAACTTCTACTGTATTTTGGCCTTACTGCATGCATACACTCGAGTTTATCATGTCTCCACTGCTTGATAGTGTAATCTCTAACATAAATCTGCTCTTTTATTTTATATGGGATAAGAACCTGGGAATGCCCCACAAAATGGACTTTGATAGGTGGTTGTATTGCGTAGTAGACAATGGGCTACTTCAAAGAGTTCCATGGGGGCGGGTGATTGTTTGTCTGCGAGATGACTTTGTTTTACTGCCCATAGCACCTGTCCACACTTTGAACAATAATCAATCCGGCGTGCTCTCCCGCTCTCTTTATCACTTCACTGCTCGGGTATGCAGACGCGCTCTTAAAACGTAAACATTTTTGAATACACAATTGATTTTTTTTATTACAGCGCGACACCAATTTCAAATATACATAATAATGAGTACCTTCATTTCAATGTATGATACAAGTATTTACTGTTCCTCTGTCATATTCAAAAAAATGAAAACAAAACATAAGACCCCACTTTAGAAAATACGATTATCGATAGACACTGCAACACATACAGACAAGGTGCAACAAAGATTTCTCCAGCAGCTTCACATTTACCACAAAATAATAATGAACAGTAGTGATGTTGCCGGCCATGTATGAGACTGCATTAAAACATAGAATAATAGAACAGTAGACAGAATATATTTTAAACAAAACAGCAGTGAAGTGCAAATTTCTTTGGAAGTTAAAGTATGTTTTTCTTCATTTAAGACATAAATAAGTTATAAAATAGAAGCTATCAAAACAAAAAACAAACTTTGAAGAAATAAAGGCAAGACATACATTTTTATAGTTTCAAGTAGGAGATACATTGGAGCCGTACAGACTAACTGCACACATAGGCCGATTTAGACTGTTTTGTTGTCCCATCTTCACTCAACAAAACACATCCCCCATCTAAAACATCTCACCATGAAATTGATAAGACCTTGCTTGTCTTAAGAGAAATTGTCAAGTACGATGTAATTTCATTCACGGATCATCTACTATAACGTCTGCAAAGTTCGTTTTTGTGATTTGCAATACTGTTCAAAAACTTCCCTGAACCAGCAATCTGAAAAGTGGCAGCACAAAGCAACCCCCCGCCCTAACTGCACTTTATAGTTTACGAATAGATTTAGCCTTTACTTGGTAATCTCCGTTTAATAATTTCACCTTTTCGCCTCGTTTTCTTGATATTCTTGAAGCCTTTTTCTACAAATCGATTACAACCAGCAGATATGTGTGTGTGTGTAGTGATCACTTCTTTCGCTGGAAGACGTTAGCTAACATTGCGCCTGAAGTCGTGAGCTGTCCCATCTTGCTCAAGAACTTGGTCTTTGCGTCTTCACCCACCAAACTGGAAGCAATTGATGCGGATCTGTAAAGAAAATAAATACGCATGTGTAGTCAAAACAAAATCCCACAACAAACCTATAATTTCCACTGATGAGCTTGTCAGCCTTTACTCCAGTTTGAGGAGGAAATGTGATTGCCAACACAGCCCCTCCTGACTTTTACAGTCTAACGGCTCCAGAGGTTCCTCTTTTGTGCAATGAGAGGACTTAACCTGAAGCCCAACCAGTTATTCTATCTGCAAAGGTGTTGTATGGTTTAACAGCAGAACAAACATCGTATCACAGCACTTGTAAAAACGGCCAAAATGTTGGGTGACTGTTAACTTTTAGCATTTGTTTGTATGACTACTACCTTAGAATTCCCATAAAGACAAGAGTAATGTGACCATAAAGCAGAGTAAAGTCTTTATGTATGGTCCATAGCATTAAGGGTTAGATAAGGAGGGAGGGCTTATTATTATGCCTAGGCCAAATAAATATGCAAGTAATTGCATATTTATTTCAAAAAAATACTAAATATACCTTGTAGTAAGCATTAGCTATGGTAAATATGTGGACTATTTAGAAAGAACCAATAATTAAACAAAAAACGTCTAACAGACCAAGCTCTGAGACACAAGTATGCCTTGGCACAAGTTTACAGTTGTGAACTAGAGGCTGGAGGGGAACACGCCTCAAAAATGAGCTTATGTGTGGAGACGTTACATGCTTCTTTTTAATGAGCCTGAAACACATGTTTACAAGATGGGAGAAATCTCCTCTATGAGGCTACAGTCTCAGGGTCCTTAAAGCTTTCCCAAAACTATTCCTCTCATTTTGCCTCTGTGAAGATAACCACATAATGATTGTGGTGCTGACACTTTGCATCTTCAGAGAGCAAAGCTCCAGGGAATCGAACCCACAACATTATACCAATTGATCTAAATGACCTTTCTCTTCTAAGTAACCTTGAGATTAAAGCTCTGTTTCTGATGTCATGCTAAGCAAAACTTGTTTTAATTAAAAGTTCTAGAGGATGCTTTTTCTTACCCTTGTGGATCTCCCATTGCTCGGTTTTCCACTTTGATTTCACATTCTTTGACCATAGAACTGAGGATGACCTGAAAAGAAAATAACTATTTTTATTTGCTCCAAGTACTGTTTTTGAAAACTGTTTAACCTTTAAATAATTCTCACACTGAAAGTCAGCTGATGGTTGGTCAGAAAAGGAAAAGGTTCATGTGAAATGTGTTTTGCAATTTGGAATGATACATAAAAATAGCAAAAAAATAGCAGAGGTGGTTATAAGTGAATCTCACGCTGTATGTCTGTGGGAGTTTTATGACTACCTTTAAAGTAAGTGACACTTGATATAAAATATGTGATAATATCAGATTGAGAAGGAGTGTGAGTGTGAGTGTGTGAGTGTGTGTGCGAGTGTAAGTGTGTGTGCGTGCGTATGCTGTTCTTCATACCTCATGCTCAGGGGAGAGTTGCTCCATGTCTGCCCGGAGACACCTCAGACCAGGCAGGAAGTGGTTCACCATCACCTCCTCAGAAATAACTAACAGTGCATTAAGGATAAATTTAACCAACAAAATAAGTAGAGCCTTCAAGAGCATCAAAGACCAACATTAATACATTTATCTTTTAATAATATAGGTCCATTCTTTGTTTAAATTATCAAAAGTATTTGTTTATACTGTATAGCATTTCACCTCACTGTTTTGCTGTTGCAGTTATCAAGGACCCGGGTGTGTATCCCAGTATAAAGGTTACAGCCAAAGTAGAATCACTACAATTAACAACTTACACAAATAGTTTTAGACAACATAGACCTATTTCCAGTGTTTCTTCTATCCATGACTGCATGACTTTTGCCACCTGTCACAGCCAATGAAACTATATGAAGAACTGGGTGAAAAATCTATATTTTTAGCGATGGGAATGTGCAATTTCAGAGACTGTCTTACTGATTACAAGAGAGCAATGGCAGTGGGAGGTAGGGCCCTGAGGTTAGGGCCAGAGCTCCTGGACACTGCTGCTCTTGTCAAATCACAGCCTGGAAAAGACCCACAGGAATGAGGCTTGACGCAGCTGTCCCATTTGTATGTGCCGGCGAGTATTTACTCACTGTGAGGACTACAGTCTGAACACACACTTGCTTTATGGGGACCTGCCTCCCTTTTGGTCCTCGTGACATTAATTCTTTACAAGCTGAGATGTGGGTGACAATAGGTTGAGGTAAGGATTCAGATGAAGGTTAAACATGTAATGACAATGGTTAAAGTTAGGATGGGTCTCCAGGAAATTAATGTAGGGTTAAGGTCTTAAAAACAGTCCCCATGCTATAAATTCTTACTCCAGGAAATTAATGTAGGGTTAAGGTCCCCATGCTGTAAATTCTTTATTTCTACAACAACATGATTTAAGGTTCAGACATGGGTTAAAATAAGTTAAGGTTGGGGTTTAGGTTAAGTTAAGTCATGTGTTTCTCTTGCATGTTTGAATGACAAATAAAGAACATTGAACTTAGTAACTATAGTTAAGATGAGTCTCAAGGATATGGTTTAAGTCACGTTAATAAGCATGGAAACTAAATGTGTACCGTATGTTTTGTGGAGGGTACTGTGAGAAGAGGGGGGTTACCAGGGGGGAAAGGATCACAACAAGGACCAATGTAAACGGCCTAAATCTGGCAAATGTAATTGTAGATTAAAGTCGATGCATTAACTTTCTTTGCTCTTCTCAAGCTCCCAGTGTCTTTCTCATCCTTTCCTTCACCTAACCAACCCTATAATTACCCTGAAAATGGAGACTGCTTGTTTTTCCTTTCTCCTACTGCCAAATGACAAACTAACCGTGCCAACACACACACTCAACCACACACACTCATAGCAGGCCTAGAGATACAGAGAATATCGGACCTGGAAGGGACCAGCCTTTGAGCTATGCTATAGTTACTGACTCACTATTACGGCAATGGATCTGAGTGTAAGCCAGTCATAATATACGGTTAGACGAAAAACTGGAATAAATGCTCAGTAGTTGCAAAATGTTAAAGGGAGGAGATTTCTGGGAAAAAAAAAGAAAAACTACATTGTGTACAATACCAGCCAAGGATACAGCAACATGAGAGGGCGCTGTAGGCCTCAAAGAGCTGTGTGGCGATGTCGATCCGTTTGCTCTCCACCGTCTGACTGTTGTTTGCTAGTGCCAGCTTATGAAGATGTGGCAGCACAACTGAAACCAAAATTAAAATGGAAAAGTTACAAAAACAGGCAAAGTAGTAGTGCTTCATAGGAGATATATTCATGGATTTGTGGCTTTGGTCTTAAATCAGGATGGAAATCAAGCAATTCAACCCAACATACTTACAAAACACCAACTTAGTTCTGCTAAGACCAAAGACCTAACCTTAACCAATATCAGTTGCTAATTGTGAGGGAGCTGTAGACCACGCCCTCACCCATCAGGTGATTGGTGGAGCCACTGATTTGGAGGCGTGGCCTTATCAGTACAGGTCAGGTGCCCCATCGCCCTGATTTGGTCTTTGCCAAGTGCTGCTTAGTGAGGGGAGGTTGAACTGGGGGAATGTTTTCAACTGATTATCCATCTATGAAATAATATTTAAAAAGCTGCTAATGTTAAATTAACATTGTGCAATATCACTTTAGGACATGCAAATAGCTGTAAATAGTGCAATAGTGGATGTAGCTATTTGTCTATATGTAATTTTACCGTTGTGTGGGGCTTAGAGGTTTAGGCCAGGATATATAAGGGGGTTTGTGTTTCTCTGGAGTTTTTGCCTGTTGTCTGTCCTGGGGAGATGCTGTCGGATGTGCTAATGGTGTGACCCATTAAAAAAAGGTGAAGAACTTTAAGGTTCTCTTCATTTTTTGGGGGAGCTCCTCAGATGCTAGGGCTTTCCTGGACTATTAAGAGGCCAAATTCCATATACAATCTTACACTACTCAAAAACCTCAAACCAAACACTGCATTGCACAAATTTTCTGGTGGAGGGTCTGTTATCTGCTTGTATCCATGGAGATGTAATTTGCTTTCCCTGGAATGTTCCACGGTATGACTTTGAACTTGGGCCCGACCAATATGGATTTTTAAAAATGCAATATGTTACTGATACAACAGGCTTTGGAGGTGCAGATAGCCAATATAACAGCGGATATATTTGGTGATGTAAAATGTCACTGTAAATCTAGAACGGATTGTAAAACTTAGGTTTGGTTCTAGTGAATTTAATTTGGGTTTACTTTAGCTCCATTCATTGTTATTCTCCCTCTTTACAGTCATATTTGCATGACATTATAACCTGTAAACAAAGTAAAAACTACTGCTAGCCTTTAGCGGTAAATGCATGCGCCCCGTGGGAATTAATTATATATGTAAACGCTGATTATTTACACTTCTATCATAGCTCATTTATATATCAATGTGTGTCCAGTAATGTGTATAAAGCCACTATAGTCGCTTTACACTAAGCCAATGTAAGAAAACAGGCTGTTGTGTGGTAGCTCAAAGCAACTAAGAGTCATCCAATAAGAAAGAACAAAAAGTAGCTTCAAAACCAACACATTTGTAACACTCATCGCTCACATAGGCTCCTCTCAGATCACAAGTCTTCACAAATAAGTGTTTATTCCAGACTCAAAACAATCATCCATAAAAAAGGAATATAATCCAGCAGTGTGTGTCCACTGTCTATAGGACAGTCCTCTCTTCTACGCACTCGCACTTTGATAAAAACAAGCAGTAGTTTTGTTGCTGGCCTGAACTGTGCTTAAGTTGTGTTTTATTTATAGTCCGTATCGTAAATCAGACACAGGAGCATTTAAAGCCAGCGCCTAAGCCTTGTGCACTGGTGTAAACAAGAGCATGTGAGTCATGTGACATGAATCTGGCATGAACAGACACATTACTCCTCTGATAAATACTGATGCAGTGCCACATATTAGGACATTTATCTGTCTGTAAATTGGTCTAAGATTTATAACAAGGTATAACATGCCAACATCAACTATCGGCCCATATCGGCTAGATATATATCGATAAGGATCTACTTTAAACACATCTACAGTATTTAGCATTTAACCATTATGTTTTGATTGCTCAAAAATACAATTCTCTCTGTGAATATGGTTGCATCTGACCTATAATGTAGCCTGTAGTTGTCTCTCTTGAGATGGAAAGGTTTAATCTGTATCGTGGAACATTCTAGACAAAGCAATAACATCTCCATGAAGAACCCTCATCCAAAAACGTTGTGCATTGTACCTTTTAACATGATATAAATTAAAAATAAACCTTTGCTAGTATAATGCCAATGCAAAGAGGCTGTGATGTGGAATAACGGCTATGAGGAAAATGTGCTAAAATGCTTAATCCAGGTGACTTTATATGACTGAAAATAAGGTCTACTTACACTCATCCCTAAACCGTGGCTCTGCATTTGGCCCGACCCTCCCAAATGTCCTTATGATCTCCATGTGTAAAGAGTGCTGGTCTTGGTACTGAGGGTCCTCCAAGAAGGATGCTAGCTGCATTTTTACACGCTCCAATAGCTAGAATTGACAAAGAAACATAAAACATAATTAAACCACGTAAAATATGAATGACAGATGGCGTAATGCGGCTATGCGTCACCTCTTTTTGTGTGACAGTTTCCATGATGGTCCCAAACGCTGGAATTGTGGATATCCTCACCGAGCTATAAATAACAGCAGAGCAAACAATGCATCAACAGTTCAGGACAAACTATGCACTGCGCTGTATGTAAAAATGCTTTTATATATATTATATATTATCTATAGAGGATAAGTCTGAAGATAGAAACCCACGAACTTGGTGTTTTTGTTCGAAATGTTATTGAATTTAGGCCTGTCACGATAATTACACTATCAACTTATCATTCAATATATGAAAGATGGAACAATACATTTTGAGGCTCAATATTTATCGTGTGTACTATTTCTTTTGCATTTCAGGGAATATTTTATCATTTTATTCTGTGGTGTGATAAGATCTGAGCAGAAGAGGGTTAAATAATTTATTTAATTAGGATTAAATACCTTCTATCACTCATTAATGATATTATTATTTTGGTCTTTATCTATTGCACCTCGCATTTTATTTTTTTTTTGCAATATTGTGCATTTAGAGTCGTTGCTTGATGGGATAATCAATTGGTTTCAATATTATTGTTTATTCAGCAATATATCATACTTCAAAATTTGTTATTGTGACAGGCCTAATATTAATGATCAGTTTTGATTGGTTGGTGAGTAAAGATCGAAGCCATTAATTCATGTTATGTTTACATCTGTGTAAAGTAAAAGGATAGAGAATGGTGTGGAAACACGGGCTGCATTCCAACAGAAACAATTTATTTATACATTTTTGAATTATTAAGTAATTTCACATCACATGGTTGCTCTTTCTAATTTCTAATAATACTGTGGCTTTCTGTGGAATGTAGCCCACAAAATGATTATGTTTACAGGGTTGTTTCTGTGTCAGATGACTCACAATTCAGGCCCACTGCACAGAGTTATAAGGGCCGGAGCCGCCCGGCGATCTACTAATGCTTCACTCATGCCTCGGAGAATCAACTGCAAACCCACCACACAGCAGGATGAGAGGAGGGCGGGGTTAGGGGAGGCAGAGGCCAGGCCAAACGCGAACGAAAGATAGAAGATAGAGGAGGCAGAAAAAGGAGACCCAAAAGGAGGAATTTGGAGGAAGCCAGGGTTAAGATCTCAACCACTCGCTTGTGATCAGCCAGTGGGAGGGGCTTGATTTGAATAAAGTGGGCTGGAGAGGAGGAAGGGAAGAATGGAGCATGCTGGGAGTGTGACACATGCAAAAAGACAAAGCTACAGACTTGACAGTGATTCATGTTCAGTTTGTGAACTGCCAAATGAGCTAACATGAATTAGCGACGCAGACTTATCTTGCATAGTGTGATTTTGCCAGTACACCCACACACATTAGTCTACACCAAACAAGAGCGCTAAAGAAAGCTTTGATACAGTAATTCTCAAAGTGTGATGCCAGGAGTCTTTTGCAGCCAAAATTGATCAGTAGAATGTATTCAACACTGATTGAATAAGCTCCTGGTGGGAACAGACAGGTGTGTGGATATCAGGTGGCAGAGAGAAGGGGGAGAGAGACGCGGCGCGGTCGGGCGGTTTGTGGGTTTGTTTGCTGCTGTATTCGGAGTTGCACTTACATTTCAGGATCGGAGGACAGTGTGATGAGAGCCGGCACCACTCTCTGAGCTACCAGCGTCTCATTCACCCCCTTCACCAGCAGCTGATCGGATTGGACACAGCCAGCCGTGATGTCACACAGGGAGGCGGGGCATTGGGACAAGAGCGAGCAACACCGCCAAATAGGTAGAGAGAAAAGCAAAGTAGAAAAGAAAAAAAAAACACAAAAAAGGAAGAAAGTGGTAAACACAAAACACCAGCTGCAAGGCATGGAACGGCACAGCACAGATCTAGCAAATGTGTTCACATTGTATTTATGCATGACATTTGTACACATGCACACAAATATGCACACAAATATGCACACAGTACCACAGATATCATTAAAACAAATTAGACATTAGACACATGTCATGTGACTAAATGGGCTCTTTCCACGGTCTCCAGGACAGATCATGCAAACTGTCGAAGCCCATCTGGAAATGTGAGGAACTTTTTAAAACTCAGTTATGTTATAATGGTGGACTATACACCATGAAATGGGGATACTGAGGTAAATGAGATGTGATTATATGCTTCCACTCCTCCTCCCCTTAGCTCAGGTTCAAATGGTCCTAGTTCCAATGCTTTTTCTGCCACTTTGAGTATACACAGGCCTCTTGAATTGATGCTTGGCAATTCACACAGCTGGCTTCAAAATCCAATGAGTGTAGTGAAAAATGAACATAAATTATTATTTTTATAATGAGCTCCATAATTTCCAATGAGCAGGATTACGATGCATGGTCATTATTCGTCTATTCCAGACCAGTGCACACTCAAGAGTTCATGCACTCAGACCTAGTCATGCATTTGGAACCAGGACCAGTGGGTTGACAGGCTGAACTTACATTAGCAAAACAAACTAGCTTGACACTAAATGCATATTAATAGCAGCAATAGCAAGCCAAGCTAGCATACAGCAAATAGAGACATTACATTTTTAAACTTCACTACAGTAAAGATTAATATTAAGTTTAATAACAGTCATTTAGAAACATAAACATGCCATTGGTGCTTAAAGCCCAATTAATTTATTAATCTCACTGTGTGTGTTTTGTACCTCAAACATCCTCGCAGCTGTACACCGCACCAGTGCTGATGTATGGACCACACCATACCACAACACAGTGAGCAACAGCTCATGGTATACTGGATTAGCACTGGGGAAAAACAAAACAGAAGATGAATACAAGAGCTTATAATATATAATACAATGTTATAATAAGGTTGTATAATTAAAATGTTGTATAATATATTCTTTTCTCACCCCAGCTCTACAAAGGCAGCCTTTAAACTGTCCAAAGGTGCATGAGACAGAGACAGGGTTGTCATGACATCTTCCAAAAATCCAACCAATAACTTCCGGTCTTCTTCCTGTAAAAGCACAAACAAGAGGGTTTGATCACCTATTTCATTGCCTATTTAAAGAATATAAAGTGGAAAAAAAACATAGATTTTATTATATTTATGAAAGACATTTTCATTTGTGTTTACCAAGCCTGAAAAAAATATATTTTGAAATCAGTAAATATTCCTGAGTGACATGAATAAACTTTGCATACTTTAGCAAGCCCCCAGGTCATTTTCACAACTGTAAAATACCTGGTTATAACAGGTCAGCACTCCTGTGGCATAGATAGGGACTGTAGCTTTGGTGAGAATACCATTTCCTGCCGAAGCATCTAGAAAGAATCCAGGCAGAACATTTACAAATGACACATCTCAGTAACAGAACAATCATCTAAATAATCTATTGTACCAACATACTTTAATGTTGATGCTTAAGTATACAAAATGATTGTGGCTGTCTAAGTATTGGCCTCAAAAATGTAATAATAGTTGTGATTATCCAAACCAAAAGCTGCTCTCAATACAAAACACATTTCACTATGGGTCAAAATACCACCACTCAATCACTTTGTAGACAGTGGAGACAAAGAAGCTTCTATAATTTCAAAAACATGTCCGGAATTAGCAGAGAAGGAGGGGATAACCATAAATGACTGCAATTGATTGTAACACTGACAAATCACGGCTATGAGCAAAGAAGAAAAGGGATTGTATCTTACCAACATTTTCTTCAGATAGTCTTAAGATCTCCTGGAACTGTGGTTTGACCTGAAAAGAGGATGAGTTGTTAAAAATGAATCCGCTTACACAAAGACAGATCACTAAGCAAAAGCAAAACATCCATTGTTTGTAATGTTTGATTTTACCTTAGTGTTGGTAAAAATCTTGCCAAATGTGCGACAGAACCTCCAGAAGAACCGGGAGAACTCATGGACACATGTTGATGATGTCACATTGATGCGACCTACAATCTCTATTAGCTGAGGAAGGCTACAAAATGAACAGAATACAACTCACATATAACAATTTCATAAAACCCATGATACAACTTATGGTGCTATTGGCATATCATACAGTTGATTGACGACCCAAAGAAGGCTTTCCCAACCCGTAGTCCCTTCATGTTCCAGCTGGTGGTCATATAGTATCAACAGGGCACTCAACATCTCTCTGCTGCCGATAATTGTTGCTACATCCTGAAGTGGTGAGGCGGGCCTTGGAAACCGTGTAACTAAGAAGCAATTGTAAATTCCATTAAATACAATGCACTAAAATAACCTAGAACAAGCAAGGAAAGTTAATGTTTGTACCCTCAATGGCAGGTATGTCTCCATGGAGTTTGGCTCTGCTGGTGAAAGGTGCATTCTGCAGCACCACAGCGAACAGAGGAGGGATGAGAGACTGAAGTGCAGACAGGAACACATGAAGCTTGTGCTCATCCAGACTATGCTCTCCTTGCTTTAAGTACAAAACAATTATTGATTAAACAAAGAAAAAAACAGCTGACTGCTTGTCAGCATAATTGTTGGGTGGTCATTTTCTACTTCGATTCCTTACCATAAGTAGTTTCTCTATCCGTGCCAGCAACGAGGGGATAAGTGCAGTGTGCAGAGAGCCCAGTTCAGTGGTCCAGGCAGCGAAGGCAGGAATGAAGACCTGGTGGACTGCACTGACCACCCGCTCTGATGGGTCTCCAAGGGAAAGCAGCATCAGCTCAAAACCCTGGACACACATTTGACCATAATTAAGAGATTGTAGTAATTCTGTGTGAAATAAACATTGTCAAAAATTGAAACTACATTTACCTGAGAATATTTGTCAGGATCGTCAATGTAACCCATAATAATCGCCAAACTCTTAACTACAGCTTCTCGGACCATGTCGGCCTTATCGTCAGCAAGCATCTGCTGTAACATGGACAACACCAAGGAGCTGCGGATCTCCTTCTGCAAGAATAGAGAGGGAAAAGGATCAGTGACGTATGTGCATATGGTATAATATAGATTTGTGCTTGTCTATGTTGATACTATCATTTGTTTGGTCATCTATTGCAATGTAACAGAATTAACATGGGCTAGACTTGAGTAATACCTATTACAATGTGACAAAACATTATGGAATTAATACTAAACAAATGGGTCCGTGAGACTGAATCTGTGTTTTCTTACAGGCAGGTACGGTGCTAAGGCTCCACAGGCTTCTGCCACTAGCAATCTTCTTTCGGGATATTTGTGGTTAATCTGTGGAAAAAAACGGGAGGATATTTTGAGGAGGAAGAGGACATGGCAGGGATGCAGACAGAGAGGCAGCCACAGAAGAATGGAAACAATGAAAAATATTATTAACATTCTGGCCCTGTGAAAACCACAATTTGTCTTTCTAAGCAGATTCTCAGCCTCTAAATTTGTTTTCAGTAGTTATTGCTATCGCTGCCAAAAAACCTATTTGTTACATTGTGTTGACATGCTGAAGTGTCAATGAAAACAATACTTTTATCAGATCCAACCATAGACTGTATAGACATATGGATGTATGGACATAGCTAACCTGCAAGCCGCCGCATTCCAAATAATTTCAATTTGCCTTTTACTAAAATTATTAATATGGAAATATGCATCATTCTGTGGGTACTGAAAAAATGGAAATGTATTCAGCCCTGTTCAATTCAGTTTTCTTTCTTTTGGGTTTCTCTATTGAGATTAGCAAGTAATTTCCCTCTCAAATCTGTAATAGTTCACATATTGATTTTGCACAATACATAAGCCCACAACTCTTTATTTTTCCATACTTGTGGCTGGCAGAGAACACAAGGTTAAATTAAAAGTGTTACTGATGTAACATATCATTGCATATTTTCATTTTTTGAATGAAAATGTTACCGTGCATTACCAGACACTCTAATGAGTAACTGCATCTTTACAGACACAATGGGCCACCTGCAGCATGTTTCTCACCTGTTCCCAACATTGAGGAAGTAGTTCAGCCTCAACACGGGTGGGACCAACATGTCTCGCAAACGCAACACACCCAGTTAAAATCATTTGTCTATGAAACAAACAAATAAATTTATAAATATGTAAGATTAAATGGAAATAGTAAAAATAATGAAATAACAATTAACAAGCACACCTCTGCTCATCATCCGGTCTCTTGATTAAGTTAAAGAGTATGTGAAGGAGCTGGTCCCTCTCCTTAGGCTCTGGGTGAAGGCATGCAGTGCATAAAATAAGTGGGATTAACTCCTAGAGGAGAGAGTCACAAACATGGGATTAGGGCGACAATACAGTTAAAAGTTTAAGACAGAAGCTTAAAGTGGACGGTTGCAAAAATCAGGCAGGCTGGGGAATAGGAAAACCAGGAAAGAGACGTTGGGTTATTTGGGTGAAGTCATAATAGGAGAACCTGCATGGGATACAATTCAATAAAAATCAATGCATGTAATAACTAAGTGCTAAGCTATATACAGAAACTCATGATATGGTTCATGTGCACACCCAGCTGCACTTCTAGCCTACACCTACTGCCACGGCTCTCCAGAAGGCCACATCTATCTTCTCAAGTTCAGACAGAGTTCACACAAGCTCCATCCAAAGGACAGGGAGCTCTACAGTCCTTGATACAGAGACTCCATGGCCAAACTGTGGTCAGACCAACATTCCACACACAACACACACCCAAATTAGAGAGTGCACACAGAGTTAAAAATGTGTGTGTTTTTCAAGCAAACTCGGTTTTCCAGAAAGGTATCAGATTTTCCTGCCAAGTGTCAAAGAAATGCATGAGCAAAATCCCAGAAGTGGCTGCAAGACCGGGGTAAAGATAGACTGCAGTGAGTCACCACTCACTGCTGGACCAGTCAGTGCCCTGTTGGCCCTCCATTCATGAGGAAAAATATGGCAGGTTGATTTCCTGGGATATTTCAAGAGCGGATGTATCATCTGCTTAATATATGGTGGGTAAAATAACTCTTACATCAAGAGAGCAGAAAAATATGTCAATTTAGCTGTCAAGTCAAATAAAAGTCATCATGTTTTTTTAAGTATTAGACCTAGGGATTAAATCAGAAATATAGTGGCCATACACTGCCAATTCTATTTTTACCTTTAAGAGGCTAAACCAGAACAAGGATAAACAAGGTGGTCAGGAAGTGGACAGAAAGACGCCAAACCTCAGGCGTTTAAGAGAAGAGCCGAGATTTCTCACAAAAGCCCAGTGAAGCAATACTGATATGTATAATTTATTTAATTAGTTTTCATAAGACTGTTTATAGGGTAACAAGAGGTTTTCTACAGTTAAAAATCCATGAGCTCATAAATTTACAGTATGCACATAGAATACATGTGTACGTCATTACTACACAGTGAAAAACTCAAAGACAATGATTTACAGTGGGGACAGTTATGAGTGATAAGCAGCCAGGTGGCATGCACAGCCTAATGCTTCATTCCAGTGTTTCAAGTCATACACCTTTTGTTCTTGTGAGTGTCATGTTTAAACAAGTGAAGGTGTGTCATGTGGTGGTTAAAATGTGGTTAGGCGCCTAATGAACATAACAGACACAGCACAAAGTCCATTTCAGACAAACAACACTAAATCCAAGTCTTTAACTTTCAATGTGTTTTTACCACAACTGGTGTGGTGTAATATCTACAGTATGCAAAACAGTCTGTGCAATTTCATTTTTTTTCTATCATAACAAAAAATCTGCTACCGTCACCAGGCACTCACAGATCATGGAGACTATTAAAGGTTAAAATAAGGTTTATAAGAAATTCAACTAATTCAATTCAATTTTCTCAATATAAATTAAACATTGAGGATCAGAGGGGCTCAGTCAGTTCCTAAAAGCTTTCTGTCAATTACCATAAAAATCTTTATCTTAAAATAATTGTCATGATAATTAATACACCAAGAAGCACAATAAAACAGTGGCAGTAGCAGGCATTAGCTCTCTTGCATATCAATTTTCATTATTTTTTCTTCAGTAAATAAAATGATAGCTTAAGTGTTAGCAGTTGCAGATATTGGCAGCTGGGCACTAGTGTTAGCTCTGGTCTAAGAGTGAGTTTGGAAACATGCAGATGAGTGCGTGAAAGACTCACCTGGCAAAGATGTGCAACCATTCTCTAGAAGAGAGGCATGCATGAGAGTGAGAGAATGAGTGAGAAGAATCAAAACTAAACTTGGCAGCCATGAGGCAAATGTGAGTGATTGACCAAACAGAAGACTGAACCAATGATGAGACCAATACAAACAAATGGCATTATAAAATAAAATGAAATCAGCTGTAAACAGATTGACACAAAACAGCTTCTTTAGTTTTTAAATACACCAAATATTTTGGTGCACCAAAAAAGCACCAAAATATTTAAAATGTAAATTATACATAGGATGCGCCAGCTACAGCCACACATCACAAAAAAGTCCTTGGAATGGCCAAAAACCCAAAACATACATGGCCCTTTTCATACAGGCAGATGGTAAATTAATGAGTCATCAGACATTTAATTTATTCCAATATGTTTTTCTAGGCCGAGACTACAAAGAAAATCTTTGGGCTTGGATAAAAGATTTGTTAAATTTTAAGGGAGAAGGTTTGAGATGCTGTGTTTAGTACTGCTGTTATGTGTATATCTATTAAACAAGAAGCATGTGATTGTGACCATAGAAAACACAAACATTAAATTAAATAAACAATAGAATAAATGTTACCTCTCGTTTAGCAAGAAGTACATTAGGGACGATGTGTGGAAGACAGCGGCCTAGCATCAACATCACACTCTGTTCACTGTCTGCGATACGGGACACCTATGATAGAGAGAACATATAGAATTGGTTTCATGTAACTATTATTTTAGGAAAAAAAAAAAACACAAAACAAAGCTATATGCTAACCTCTGCTCCTAAGCGGCTATCCGAGCACATTCGACAGAAGGAGAGGAGGGCCTGCTGAAAGGCTGGGGATAACTGTCTGTATCAGGAAATAAAAAGACATTTGACCTTACGAATGAAAAACACTGACTGAAATTAAACCAACACGCTAGTTTCACCAATCTCCCACAACGAGGCGATGTTTTTCTTTTTAGGAGGTAAATAAGAGAGCAACTGCATGGATAAACAACAGAGACAGTGGCCATACTTGTTTGATATTATGCGATGACAGATGCCAATATTTTATCATGCGAGTTCCAGACTTATATATTCAAGTAAACACAGGGGTAAATAGACCTTACAGTGCCTCTATTGACCAAGTGATTTATGAGTTGGACGTGTGCTGCGTACACTACAGTCTGGGTGGAACACTGTTTATAAAGGTTTTTATATGCCCCCAAAGTCAAAAGTTCACGCCCCAAAACCACCGGGCCGAAAGGGAACAGACATTGAATCTAGGGTCTTCTTAAGCATACCCAGATTATTGGCGCCATCTAGTGGGAAGTTATGTTGCTGCCATAAATACATTTCTTTAATTCTTTTTGAAGTAATGATTTCTTTTAACACCGATCTCATTAAGTTTCAATTAGAAACCTATATTCATAATAACCAAGCCCTCTAAAAATGTATAGTATAGCAAATGAATGCAAATTGGAGCAAAATGGTTTCCACTATTTTCACTTACTAAGCAATTGATATTTAAAAATGTACTCACCTGTTAGGCTGGTCAAATTGAACTGGAGGCCTCTTGTTAATGCTATTGTGTATTTCATTGTGTGTTTGTGATGTGTTCTGTGTGAAGGGGAGTTTGGAATTTTCTAAATCTGAAACGCCTCGGATATCCAGATACTGGCCATTATCTGATGGGGGCTGAAGGAAGACACAATATTATTTATAATATGTGATAAATTATATTATTATAATGTCCAAAGCAATGCTGCTTTAGTATTTTGAGTGTTGCACAAACCATAGGGTCAGAGGAAGAAGTGTTGGTAGACGAGGGGTTGGGTGTGTTTTCTGAGCCCAGGTCTAAAGACAGTCTTTCAGTTGAAGGAGGCGACGACACTGTTCGCTTTAGTGTCTGGATTTCACTGTGAAACAGATGAGAATAACAACTGTAAGGATTGTCGTCAGTTTAACCAGGACTAAATAACAGCAGCAATTTAGGACAATCAACAGAAACTTGAACTTGATCCCACCTTAAAACTCTACCAGTTTCCTACAACAGCAATGCTTGTGTTTAATGTCTATACTTGTTCCAGACAAAATGGTCACAGACATGGCAATTATCTGCTGTGGTTTATATATGTTATTTTTGTCACTTCATGGTTAGTATAGAACATTCTTAGGGTGGTGGCTACAGCTGCAGAACACTAAAGGACCCAAAATGAAGACATTTACATGTGTTTCATAAGAACAAACCTTTGCAGTTTCTTGATTTGCTCAGCTAAACTCTCCTTCTCATTGTTGAGGAGGCTGATCTGATACTCCAACTCTTGAACCACTTCAGCCTGTTGCTATAAAGTAGATACAGTAAAACAACTGAATATCACAGTTTGGATACCCAGTATCCAAATGTGCAGCTGTCAGAAGTAACACGTCTTTGACAAGTTTAATAAGACAGTTTAATAACACACAATAGTTTGGTTCATATATTTAACAGATTTCTATCTACACACAAGCCACAGTAATCATATTTTTGTAAAAATAGTATTTTGTATAATGAAACTGTAGTGTCTGCTGTACCTGTTGTGACAGGTCAGGCTTCTTGGGGGTCTCTGGGGCAATGCAGTTCGTAGGGAGATCCCCAAAGTCCACCTCAACAGCCACATCCACTGTGTCCCGGGACAGAGGCGAAGGAGCGCCACAGTTTCTGTACAGCTGCAGCAGGTCAGGGGGCTTTGGGATATTGAGGCCTACATCATCCCATAGCTCAAAGTCCTGGAGAAACATAATCAAATTTTACTACAAACAAAAGTGATACACTGTCCACTACGGTGAATATCATATGTCCTAGATTTTAAGTATAAGGAATCATTTCAAAACAATATGGATGAGAGAGTTCTGTTGATAATAATCATTACCTGGTCATCGTTCTCATCAGAAAAAGTGATGGAGGAGAGTTTGTACTCATTTTTTAATAAATATTCATTTACAAGGAAGTTTAACGCTCTTTTCTCCAGTGGGCGTATAGGTTCCTAAAGTGGAAAGAAGTAAGACTAGTGAAGATTCTCAAACACAGAAATATTCTCACTGGGGACAAACTATTCATATCATTTATACAAAGGAATTAAAAAATGAACCAAATTCTTCCCACCTGAATTTCAGGACTTGACTTGAAGTTTTTCCTCTCTTGAGAGGGCACTTCACATTCTGAGAAGATAAAATATTAGATTTATAGATCAGATTTTCAAAAGCATAGTTCAGTCGTCAGTTATTCAGTTAGAAATAGACTGAGAAAGCTGTAACAAATGAGGGTTCACATGGAGAAAAAGTCAAAAGAACGCCACACCTGCTGCCTGAGTCAAGTTGGCGCGCAGAGCCTGAATGGTCTCCTTTGCTTTCCGTAGCTCAAACTCCAGCACTGGACAGGAAGTGACATCACACACATACGCACACAGGAAATGCATCCAACCAAGGACAGGGAAGAAACAAATAAAACAAAAATGGGCATGAAAAACAAACAAAATCAAATCACACAAAAGATTGTAAGATTTGTAACACAACAAAAAGAGGATTGCATGCAAATCATGGTCTACAGAACGCATGCAGCAGAGGCTCATGGTGCAGCGGATGTTTCAGTGAGGATTTCCTGCCCTCTTCTGCCTCCCAATAGTATTACTGATGGGACTGGAAAAACAGGAGCTTTAGGTCATATTAGTCGTTCCCAAAGGCAAACAAAGACACTGCCAAAGAGAGCAAATCTAGATAGAAATCAGCTGTTTAAGCTAGGAGCTGTCTGACAAAGGATTGAAATACTACTAGGTAAATATTTGCTTTCAAGCCACCCAAGAACAGTCAAAACTTTGATTGTATTTGGTTATTACTTAGTCAGTTATTTAAATCAGTAACTAGATTAATCTTTCAAAAAATGTGATTTTAAAAAATTTCTCTGTTGATTATAAACTTCGTCAAACGTGTATAAAGAATAAAAGCACTGATTAACAAAAACACACAAAATCTCAGACACATTTGATTAAAATGCACACAAAGGTAAGAAGCAATGGAGCAGGAAAATGTTGTTGCATTGTTGTGCATTAACAATCTGTCATTTGAGCTGACCCTCTCCATTCTGTAGTTCAAACACATCTATGTAGGCTAATATTACATATTGTATTTTTTCCCTGTGAGTTTTGACAGATTAAACATGCGCAAAATGCAAGACCAACATAATGGAAAAAACAAAAACTGAAAAAGAGGGTGAGGAAATAAAGAAACAAAATAAGCTAGTTTGATGGAGTGACTTGTCCAGTTGTGTTCACTGGGGTTTGATCAACGTCAGGAGAAAGCCAGAAAACCCAGAGTCAGACAGCTGGGGGCAGACCGGTCAGGTAGGTGTGACAGTGCAATGGTGAGGGGTGTGGCCGCCAATTAGAGAAAGGGACAATATAGAATATAGTAGTATTTTAATACCACTACCTCTGCTGCATGATTGTACATTACTTACTGAAAGCCCCAGGTATTTTCTTTAAAATGGTAAATAAAGTATCCCATTGTTAAAATAATCAATGTGAAGTCTATTGTGGACTAATTTTATAAATAGATGACCACAGATGTAAATGACATGCCATTCATAAAATAGAAAATGAAAACACCAGGTTAAATAAGGTCATTTTTCTTTTGAGTAAACAGTACAATACAGTCATCATCACACAACAAGTGAAAGTACCAGACTCTAGTGTTAATGAATTTGCACTGAGCCAATGGTATGTCACGACCAAACCACAGAAGATGGGGGTGTGATTTCCAACACTGCTGAGACAGGTTCCATACCAAAAATACCACAAAATGATTCAACAATATCACTGAGGTACAGAAACCCCAGGCACATTCCTTTTTAATAGTAATATGGAAATGAGAAGTTCTTGAAAAATGATTCTGTTTTTCATGTAAAAAGCAATAACTCTTCTTTTCATTTCTATTATGTTTAGCCATTAAGAGTTCAGCTCAGGAGCTTTGGTGGTTTGGCTCATCTTACCTGCCACCCTCTCGTCCGACTCCCTGTTACCGTCGTCTGAGTAACGGGCAAAGTCCAAAGAGTCCAAGGTGCTGATGCTGCCCGCTCGATCTGCACAAACAGAAAATGCATCAATATAAGCATCATATTGTTTACACTTTATTACATTATTATGGCAGTGAGGTAATAGAAGAGCTCAGTCTATATGCAACCTGCACTCCAGCATGCTATGTTTGCTTTAAGGCATTATGCTAATTATGCCTTCAAGAGAGTGAAACATTTGAGACATTTGACAAAAAACAAGTTTGCACAGGAGGTGATCATCATACATTACTGTTCACCACCACAAATAAGACAAATGCTATAGCTGGTTGTTGTCGATCAGTTTGTTCCTCTACACTTTGTCTTGTTTTATAGGCTTGGACAAAGCAATGTTGACACTTCTACAGCATAAGCAATCACAAATCCTCATATCACACTGTCATTTAATTAAAAACATTGTTCTTACGAGTAATCCCAATTGGAATTCTTTGTTCAAGCTGACACAACTAATGCTCCTATTACATTGAGCTCAGCTGGCCTGAAAACTAAGCCAGTGGTGTTAGCTTTCCCCAGGTGCAAAACAAGTGGTAGATCGGCCTGTTTGCTTTCTGATATCTCGATAAGGAGGAGGTCATAGAGGATAAAGTTCATTGTTAGCATTAAAACTTGGCATTAATTTTGAGGAAATTCACAAGTTGAATTTCCTTCTATATTTTCCTTCTATGTTCTATGTATGCTTTCATATATACACTCTGAACAGCACAGTTTTGCATAAATATAAAATGATGATAGCATTAAAATCAATGACTACTGAGATGTTTACATGTTGAACCCGTTGTTAGTCATTGATAACTTCGACATGTTTTTTTTATATAACTATTTAACTAATCCCTTTACGTAAGAAAAAACAAGAAACTTTGGCCTGGAATAAGGATGACCATATGAAAGAGGTGTGTGAGCAAATTGACCTTTTAGCACAACACCCCTGGAGCGACCTGTCCAGACTGATAAATGTGACTTGGGACCTTCATCCATCCGCTGTGACTAAAGAACCACAACTAATAATTTGAAAATAGATTTAAAGAGTAAATGAGAATGCTTTGTATGATATAATGATTCAGAACCAAAATTATGGAGCAAAGCATTGCTGTGAAAGGAGTTAATTAATAGAATAGTCTTGACAAAGATATCAAAGGAACAAGTACAATTATGGAATTTAAAAAAATATGAAAAAGAAAACTAAGTGTTGTGCATGAAAGTGATGATCTCTGGTTGCAACTGATTATTAACTGTGACTGAAATAAAATGTACTGATTTGAAATGTTTTGACATTTGACTATCTGTGCTGATGTATTGTCTGGAAAAAGGAAGGGTGGTAGATAACATAAGATTACTCTTCTTTCTGCTCTTTTTCATTTATTTATTGTATTTGGATGTTGTGACACAGTTGTCTTTTTATGCTTTATGAACAAAATAAACAAACAAATAATAATGCAGTAACTGTGGGCTTTTTGGATGTCTAATAGTATAAGTATTACATAATAAGTCATACAGTCATACACAGCATCAGTCCAGTTTTAAGTAAATGGCTGCTCTTCAAATGATGGGAGTAATGAGGCACCTGACCAGTCACTGTGAAGGGCACTGCACTGAGACTCAGAAGTTCGAGTTGTGATTTACAGGGGTGATGGTGGGAGGGGTCCTGCTTTAATTAACGGATCAAAATAATTAGACAATGACAGATGGTACTGAAAATGAGGGTACATTCTCAGTTTTCTTTTTGTATATTAGAACTGTGAAGCCATAACATAACAAATGATAATAACAAATAATATGTTTGGATTAATAGACAAAACTGTGATCAACAGGTTAAAATGCCAGAATTTTCTTGAAATGAATGTATGTATTACAAGTGCAGCTAATCTCTTTTTCACACTTCAAGAATGTTGATCACATGATGGGTGTATTTGCTATCAAAATAGGCAGGAAAAAAACAGCATGACCCTTGATATGGTCAATTACTGTGTCCGCTTATTTTTATTTTACACAAAACAGATACCCTATGACTTGCACATACCACCAATTACTATGTCACACTCTGTTGTGGTCTTAAAGTTTATAATAACGTTTGCTTTATTTGTTGAACTTCACTTTTGTTAGACAATTGATTCACTGACTGGGACTTGCTGCCATTTGCTAAATGCTAGTGCTAGCCTCAGGCGGGTTGCCAGGGCTTCACACTCAAGACTCCACTAATATCTCTGGAGACATGAAGTCAGTGGTGTAGTATTTAATTAAAAAGAGCAATAATTAGTGCAATAAAATAAATAAAAAATAAAGACATAAATTATCCTTATTCAGTCATTAACATCATGTACTAAATGTTTATGAACAGCAACAGAAAATATACAAAATAATACTAAATTAGCTGTATATTATAACCTAAACAGCATCCTTCCTTTTTTTTGTTTGTTTCAGATAAAGTAGAAGAAGAAAAAATAGCAGCCATTGACAATTACACGCCAGTGAATGGTGTGGCGAGTTCCAGCGATACTAATTTGCATTTTAGTCAATACAACAATAGTATCTGTATCAACACATAGTAACACACAGATAATAACAAACCTATAAGGAACTTGTGTCATTTTGAAGAAGGCCTACCTAGTGTTTTTTTTATGGCATATTTACATATATAACATATTTTAAACCAGTGTGTGAGTGTAAATGTGTGTGTTTGAAAGACATTTAGACAGATTTCTCTTTGACCTACCTCTAGCATAATGTATAAAGAAGCTGTGCCTACATCACAAGCATAAATTATTAACAGAGGGTTGCTTAAGTCTATTGTATTGTAATGCCAGGGATTCCTTAGATTAAAGAAGACAAAGTGGACACTGGGCTGTGTGACATCTGACCCAAAAAGCCGCCTGTTGGCAGCGGGCCTCAGATCAGCAGGAGACCAGGTGCAGCAAGCGGATATCTCCACATCGATTATTTTACAGAGGCAGTCTGAAGAGCTAGCATCACCTAGCTACAGAGCTAATGAGCATCATCAACATGACAGACAGTAGCCATACAGTGGAGAGGCAAACCTCCATCACTGCTACTTACTCAGAGGTCCTCCAGGTCCGAGAGCCTGGTCTTTGGCTGGAGGAGTGCCGCTTTGGCGCTCGAAGTTTCCAGGATTGGAGAAATAATCTCTTAGCCTTGGAAGCTCCCTCCCCGCCTCCAGCAGCTCTGTGTGCAATTCCAGGGCTGTGAGGATGTACTGGTCCCGTAAAAGCTGAGCAGCAATAACATCCACTGATATCCGTGTCTCTGCGGAGCCTGCCATAGCGGAGGTGGCCGCGGCAGACACTGAGATGCCCTCACCGCCGCTGGGGCTTGTCCGGTTGCTAGACAGCAGTAGCGGCGGAGGCTCGGCGTCCGCAGGAGGTGAGAACGGATTTCCCGGTGGCGGTCCTGGGGCTCCATCGCTCGGACTCCTCTCTGTGTCAATTGTTTCACTGGGTCGCCTTTCAGCCTCTTCATCAGAATCACTGAGATTAAATGGGTTGACTGACGCCATTTTTGCACTATAATGAATTTAGCTACACAGGCTATGCTATTCACACCAATTTCTTCCTGAATGGATGGCTAGCTTCGTTCTGGTAGGTAGAGATGACAAGAGGGAGGAATACGCAGCTGCCATTGGTCAACGATGATACAATTCCCCCTATAAGCCCGCCTACTTCACAGAGCATCGCGATTTGATTGGATGGTTTTGACAGCTAGTCCAAAATGGGCATGGAATCCCTGACAGCTGATAAAACGCAGCTAAACATATTTTATTAAGTCAATATATCATAGCTCGTATATGTGATATGCATTATAGTTATTAATAAATCTACTAAACCAAACATTAAGTGAGTTATTACGGCTAGTTTAGAGGGTATGTCTTCGACCAACTACAAGCCCCACAATGCATCTGGTTTCGGAAACGTCAGAGCACAACAAGGAAGTTGCTTGTGGCACCTGAATTTCTTGTTTAATCTTCTTAAATCGGGTTTTGTGAAGCTCGCTCCTGCTGTAATCTTGTCTTGCATAAGAAGCCTTTGACCTGTCAGCTTTTAGGTATATCTTTTATAACTGGCGAGCGCACAGAGAACATAGAGGTGTTAAGATTAACAAATTCAATAGATGTAAAATGTTGATGCCCTCCATTCATTCATGTTCAGGACATCTTTGACTGACAGTGAAAAGGATCATCTATAACAGGTAAGACTAGTAGATGCAACATTCTTTCGATCTTTAACTATCCATTGTTTTAATTATTTAACGAATTGAAGGAAATTAATTCACTTTGTTCATGCTAGGGTGAAAAATGAAGATGATCACCTTTTTCTTTATTGGGCTGACAGTCCATGTGGTTTTCTTCCTGTCCATCTTTGACATCTACTTCACGTCCCCCCTAGTCCATGGTATGACCCCCCAGGCTACTTTACTTGAACCACCTGCCTCTAGACTGGTTCTGATGGTGGCCGATGGACTCAGGGCAGACAGTCTGTTTACTCTGCTTCCAAATGGTTCATCTAGAGCTCCGTATATCAGGTTGTGACTCAATAAATTAAATGCATCTCTTTTCCAAGAAATTATTGTATAATTATTCATATTTATGTATGGTCTTCTAGGAATATTATAGAGAATAAAGGTACATGGGGTGTGTCACATACACGAGTGCCCACTGAGTCTCGACCTGGCCATGTGGCTCTTATTGCTGGTTTCTATGAAGATGTCAGTGCAGTTGCCAAAGGTTGGTGCATACAAATATACATTAATTACTTTAACATACACTGATTTCAGTATAAGTTTGTGTTTTGCATATTTTCAGGTTGGAAGGAAAACCCAGTGGAATTTGACTCTGTGTTTAATGAGAGCAAACACACCTGGAGCTGGGGCAGTCCTGACATCCTGCCAATGTTTGCCAAAGGTGCAAAATATGAATGGATTTACATAAAACTGTAACTGTGATTTAAATGGACATTTGTTCTTATAGGAGCCACAGGAAATCATGTTTATACCCACACTTACCCAGCCGTGGAGGAGGACTTTGCTTCCACAGACGCTTCAAATTTGGACAGCTGGGTCTTTAACCAAGTAAAAGTATGACAATAGTTTCAAAAAGCTCACCAACATGTTTTAATACATACAGCTTTATTTAATGTCTTTGCCATTAAATTCCTTCTTACAGTCATTCTTTGATTCTGCCAAATATAACTCCAGTCTGAATGCCACTTTACATGAGGACAAAAATGTCTTCTTTCTTCATCTGTTGGGTCTTGATACAAATGGACATGCACACCGACCCATGTCACAGTAAGTCCGTTTGATAAAGTATTTTTAATCTCTGTTTTGAATACATCCATATCCACATTCATACCATAACAGAATCTGCAATATCTTTGAACATGCTCTTTTTGATATGCTACTAACCAATTGTATTTTCTTTATTTTGTTTAGAGAGTATTTGAACAACATAGGTTTAGTAGACACTGGTGTATCTGAGCTAGTGTCTATGGTTGAAGATTTCTTTGGACATGATGGGAAAACAGCTTATGTCTTCACCTCTGATCATGGCATGACTAACTGGGGTAAACAAGCCCTCAGTTTTACAAAAAATGATATTAAATGTTTTTTTATGTAGTGTTTCCATAGATAATTTTTCTTATTTCTCTATTTTCTCAGGATCACATGGAGCAGGTCACCCCTCTGAGACTCTGACACCTCTGGTCGTTTGGGGAGCAGGAGTGAGCGGCCCTGTCACCGTTACAAAGCCACAAACATTCAATGATGGATATTTAAAAGGTAAGATGAACTTAGGTAAGTCAATGTATCTGAAGATTTTTGTTAAACTATTGCTTCTGTTATCTGTAGATTGGAATTTAGAGAATATTCGTAGAGTTGATGTCAATCAGGTAACGTATGACTATAATGGTCCGAAATTGGTATAAATAAAATCATGTATAATTTATAATCGTATCTTAGTTTAAAATCTGGATATTTTTATAGGCTGACATTGCTCCACTTATGGCATCTCTGATTGGTATTAATTTCCCAGTGAATTCTGTTGTAAGTATAAAAACTATAAACGCATAAATAGAAAATTATCCCATTATTTGTTTTTGAGGATATTGGCTTTCTTTAGGGTGTTCTACCTCTTCAATACCTAAACAACACTAAACGGTTCAAAGCTGAAAGCATGTACACTAATGCCATTCAAGTGTTTGAACAATACAAGGTAAAATTTGTGGCGTACTACAGGAATGCAAAGAATAACTGTAATACAACTATTGATAATGTACATTTTATTTTTGCTGTACTACAAATTGTCAGGTGAAAATGATCCAGAAGAAGGAAACTACTTTATCTTTACTATTTACCCCATATCAGTAAGTAAAATATTAGATAGCAAAGTTAATGTGGTTATAGTGTATGCTTGCTAATTATTTCATTTTTTTTGTTTTATTAGGCATTTAACAGACTCTGAACAAGCAGAACATGTCAACCAGATCAGAATAATGCTTCAGCTGGAGAAATTTGAAGATGTTGTGAGTGAGAATTGCATAATAATAACATATAATAACAACAATGTAACTGCATGTGACAATTTTTTTTTCTTTTTTTTGTGCCTAGATATCACTCTGCCAGTCTCTTATCTCTCACTCCCTAAAAGGCCTAGCTTACTACCACACATATGACAGATTCTTCTTGGGTTGTAGTGTGGTGCTTGGTTTTGTAGGCTGGACCAGCTATGTTGTCCTTGTTATCCTAAAAACTCATGCTAGCCTTAAGAGAAATCCCAATCTCACCAAACAGGTACATTTAGAAGAAGAAGAGCTTCTATGTGCTTATAATGTAATGTGACTTCTAAAAGTATATTGTGTTTGCAGATACCCAACTTTCATTTGTCAAGGCTTTGCATTATTGTGGCAGTGTTGATCTCCATATTTTTATTTATTCAAAAGAGTCCACTTACCTACTATATTTACTGCCTACTACCAGTTCCAGTATGGTATTCTGTTCTAAAGGAGTAAGTACTCAATCAAATCTAAGCAAAAACCTCAAATAACCCACAAGCTCATTATACGGTTGTGAATCATACAATATGTTGAACAAATGGCAGAAAATATCAATCATCCCATATCACTGCAGCCCGCTACACTAGCTCCCACAATTTCACAGAATCAATTTACCTCAGACATAATTATCTTTGTCTGAGCGGTGCAGCTTCAAAGAGCTTAATTAGGTCCTTTCACCTGCACTTGTTTCCATTCATGCAACACGTGTAAATATGAACAAAGACTTTTTGTCTTTCCAAAACCTAATCTTTTGTGCTATTATATGTTGTATTTTAGGTCTGGAACCTTGGTGAATTTGGTACATTCTGCTCCATCTTTGCCACTGTGGAAATGCTTGGGCTATTTTGTTCTAGTGGCCTTTGGAATTGAATTACTGGTAAGGGAATATTTTTATTTGGTATTTGCCTTGAATGTAATATTGTACGGTGCTTTGCTGCCACCAGGTGGTGAGCTTCTTCCACCGAGCCATGCTGTCAGTTGGCCTAGCTGCTCTCTCGCTCTGGCCCTTCCTCTGTGGTCTTTTTGAAAAGGCCAAGGTAATGATTTTCATATTTCAAAGAACCAGGAAGTAACAGATTTATAACTATTTCATGTTTAATATTAAACCAGAGGTCATGTGTAAATATGCAAAGTCAGTCAGTCTAATTTTTTTTAATAACTGCCACACAGGTTCGTTCCGTGTGCTGGTCATTGAGTTGTCTGTGTCTGGCTGTTTTCCCCTTGTTGCCTGTGGTGGGAAGGGAGCCAAATTTGAATTTAGTGTAAGTGTATTTTAAGTCATATTTATTTTGACATATCATCTATTCTGAATGATTGAATCTACTGCAATCAAACTGTAACAATAATAAAATAAACAGCATTTTGTATTTTTGTATTAATAATGACTGTTTGTACAGCTCATGTGCAGGTCTTCTAGTCCTATTCATTTCCTCATGTTTCCTTTGGTCATCACGACAGAAAACACCACTGCACCACAGCAAAATAAAATTTCTATTCTTTCAGGTATTTATTGATGACTAAATAGCACTTTTCAGAATTTGATCTATTATAGTGTCAGCCTGAATTGTGTTTTTGATATATTTTAGATGATCCACGTGGCTGTCTGTGCATTCATTCCCTCCCTCACACACTCCAGTCTGCAGCACAAACAGGGTTTGCCACTGCTCAGTCAGATCATCAGCTGGACCACGTTAGGTGTGTTTAGGAGACTGGTTGGTTACATCAACAAGAATATAATGCTTTATGATAGTTTGAGCATCTCTAATAAAAATAACACAAATCATAATGGTCTGATTTGAATGAAATTATCAAAAAAATCTGATGTTAGAGTCTAGGTCTTATCACAGTTATTTAAATAAATTCAGTGCATCTTTGAATTTTTCTCTGAACATTTTAGGTTCTTCTATACTTATTCCACTTCTAAGCTCTACGCGTGTCTTCCATCGTCTCCTCAGTATCCTCCTGTCTCTCACAGCCACATACCTACTACTTAGCACAGGGTTAAGTATTACTGTACCATTCACTACAAAGCTTTACTATACCATTGTCTGCAAACATAGTTCATCAACATTTTTTAATTTTTTTTTTTTCAGGTCCGAAGCCTTGTTTCCTTCAGCTTTATCTTGGCTAATGTTTGTATGGATCAACATTGAACAAGAAGCACTGCTTGCCCAAGGAGTATCTGGCAGGCAAGAGGTACAATATCATAATTCAATACAATATATTTATAAAGCTGCGTTTTGTAAAAAATATAGTGTCTCTATATCATCTCTTTTGTTTTAATAGATCTCAACAATTGATTTTGCTGAAAATATTGACATCACCAAAATTCGCCAGCTGAAGTTGGATGACATTCGGCGATCCTATTTTTTTGTATCCTTAAAACTAACTGTTGTATAATAAACAAAATATTATACCTTTACTCTAGGTAAAGATATATTTTATTTGGGGTAGAGATTTCACCCTTGACTCAGTTTTAAGGTGTTTTTTATCATCACAGCTTTTTTTGGCACAGGAAACATCGCCTCCATTAACAGGTGAGGATTTTTTTTGTCTAGTTCTTAAAATGTGGTCATTGAGAGGAAGTTAAGCTGTTGGAGTGTAACAGACAGGCAGTCATTATGACAAAAATGGTTATGCTGAGTGATTTTTGTATTATTTGGGAATTTTACCTCACATACAATAATTTCATAACCACTTTTCTCTTTTTATAGTTTTGACCCTGCATCTGTTTACTGTTTCCTCACCGTTTTTAACCCTTTCATCATGGGAGGACTCATGATGTGGAAAGTACATAATTTTTGTGTATAGACTTGCAGATTTATGTTTTGATATATTCTGTTGTCACATTTACTGTCACACCCTCTCATTTGGTTAAAAATCTAACATATGTACAATTATGTCGTCTCTTCATAGGTCATTATTCCCTTCATCATTGTAATGTGCACATTTGAGACCATTCAAGTAACGACACAGCTTTCCTCAAGAAGGTATCAACAGAAACTGTGAATCATTCTGTGAATAGTTAACAGTCAGTGCTTATTTTAATGTTCAATAAAAAAACTATAAAGCTATAAACGATAAACTATTGTTCCTTGCATCTTATATAAACACCTTAAAATGTTAATGTAGATGAATATGTAGTTTAACTCCCAGATGCTGCCTTCTGTGATTTGTTTAATAACTTCTTACATTATTTTATTTCAGTTTGTTTCTCATTGTTCTTGTCATCTCTGATATAATGGCACTGGTAAGACCCTGACTTTATCTTATATTCTGTTACACCGGGTTTTATAAGTAATTTGATCAGCCTATATCCTTTTGTCTCCCCTTAGCATTTCTTCTTCTTGGTTCAAGACTATGGAAGTTGGTTAGACATTGGCACAAGGTGAGTTAATTGTGTAATCATTGTGTTACAATTATATTGATTATCTTAACATATTCATAACTTTTTATACTTTTCCTGTGAGAAAAGAGTAATTCCACACCTTTGATAAGTGTTGTTTTCTTTTGCAGCATTAGTCATTATGTGATCGTGATGTCAATGACCATCTTCCTCATGGTTCTTAGTGTGGTTACCCACATTCTCACCTCTCAAAAACTTGTTCTGTGCAGGAAATCCAAAATGCACTACCCATAAACATGGTCAAAGGTCTAGTACTGTTGTAATTGTTTTTATTGTATGTTAGGGTAAATGGATTTTTTTCTATAAACACTGGATCTTTAAGTTAAGTTTTAAATAAAGGTATGAATGAGGTCACAATGTAAGACTGACTTGGATTACTGCACTGCTACACTATTAGTCAGTTTAATGATTAATAAATACATTGTTGTGAATTGTACCTGTTTAACAGTAACATGGACTAGGGAGTTGTGACATAATCAAAGATGATGAACGTTATGGCTTTATGGTTGTGTAAACTGTGGGGTAACTTCCGTGTCTTTAATTTATGTGGAAATTTTACACTACACAGAAATTAATATTACACAGTAGTGCAATGAGCCCAAAGCTGTAATAGGTTGAAGTAAAGGCTTATGAATACCTACTCCATTACAAGTTTTACATTTACATTTTTGTCAACATTTTCTGAAGGGCTTTTGCAGAACTACACATGTGCACATTTTTGGGTACAAAAGATGCCTTGATAATGACACTGAATATCCGCGTTAAAATAAAACTTGTGAAGTGATGAAGTGATTACAAATAATGAGGTGACAACATCAGCAATAACTACCGTACATCCTTTTACTTCTCACACAAAATTTTATAAAAACATACTTACAATGGCAGTAAAACTCATACTTGCAAAACACACAACACCATTCATGCTACATATTAAAGTGATTTACTTATAGCACGACAAAAACCTTGCATGCTGGTATGTTTTACCTCCTCATACAGCCTGCTTGTGAGGCGAGAGGAATGAGGAAGAGGTTGGCCCTTTGTAAGTGAAATCACCTCCTGTTTTGTATTGAAGACAGTTGGCCAACCACCACTGTCCCCCAGAAATGCAAAACTGAATCTTCAGACGCAGACTACTGATGCCAACAGTACTGCTCACAATGAACAGTTAAAGTAGAGGACGGACTGCTACGGTTTTCTGGAAGGAACAAGTCTAAAGGTATATCAGCTCTACGCCTACAGCCACTGCTACTACTACTAAATGTATGTGACTATATACAAAATGAATGTGATATCACTTGCTAACTACTTTAACTACTGCATGTCTTTGAACTTACATCAAATAGAGAAATTGTATAACTTCTGTTTTAGCTTCACTTCATTGCTCACCTGTACACTTTAGAATTGATTTTAAAGTTATTTCATTCATTTATATTATTATTACTGTTTTTTATCATTAACATTGCAGCTACCAATCTACATTTTTGAATAACTGCATATGGTGACAAGTCCTATATCAGGGAGCTATATTATAATATTTTCTAATCTATGTTGTAATGTTGTTTCCTCATCAAAAACAGACCTGGAGCTGTGTTTTGTTTCATTTGCACATGTTTTACACAAAAATCCTGCATATTTAGTGCATATTTACTTCTCTCAAATGGAAAGCAGGAAGTGCTCCACTGTGTTTTTAAACTCTATACACCTCTATACACTAAGGGTTAAAGGCAGCTGTTAACTTGAAAAAATAAACAACTACATGACATCATAAGGTGGAACAGAGCATTTTGAGCTTTCGAGATGTAAATAGACTAATAATAAAAGATTACTCCAAAATGTGTGAATGAACGAAGCCCAAGGCATGTTTTTGAGGAGGTAACATTATTTCATGTCTTAAGAATAAATTTTTTTGTAATATAGGACCTTTAAAGATTACATTATTTACTAATTTGAGTAATATGTTTAAATGTTGGATGGGAATCTGCAAAGTTATGTTTTACTGTATTTTCTGATATAATTCAAAGGCTAACTTCATGTTTTTGTGTTACGCATTTTTAGATGAGCAGAACCACCCTTCAGACTCCAACGCTCATGGATCTCTCTCCAAACTCCACGGATACTCGTGATCAGTTCAGTCATGTTCTTCTGGGCATTTACAGCTGTGTTTTCGTCAGTGGGTTGATATGTTTCAGCTTGGCCGTGCACATTTTGAAGCCTTCTGCCACCTCCATCACCTCCATTGCTGTCTTCAACCTCATGTTTACACATCTCCTCTTCCTCCTTACGGTTCCCTTCAGGATCTATTACTACTCCGCTAATCACTGGAAATTGGGTAAAGGCTGGTGCAAAGTGGTCAGCAGCATGATTCACATTCATATGTACATGACATTTATTTTCTATGTTATCATCTTAGTCTCACGACTGTTGAGTTTCTACCGCAAAGCAGAGAATATGCCTTCAGTTCGGAGGCTGCATGGTCTCCTGGTCAGTGGTGCCGTATGGATACTAGTGTTGGTTATTGTCCCTTGTGTAGTGAAGTTTTCCTATGGTACGAAAAAAGATGAAAACCGTAACGGAACAGAGAAGACATGTTTCACCTTTGCACATGAAATGAAATATCTTCAAGCCAAAGTGTTTAACTATGTAGTTAGCACTTTTATTATAGTGGCTACAGCTGTGCTAACGGCCCTGCAAGCAAAAGTCGTGCTAGATTTGTACAAGAAGGATGGAGATAAGTGCACCTTGCAGCAGGATTTTAGTGCTCAGCTGAAAAGTCTGTGTTTTGCCCTCATCATGGTGGTTTCCTTCATCCCGTACCATATTTTCAGACTATACTACATAGAGAATATCAATCTGGAGAACGTCAATGAAGTGTTCCTGAGCCTCACTACCTTCAACTGTTTGGACATACTCACCTTCCTGGGGAAAAGAACGTGTTTTGGCTGCTTTTTCTGTAAAGGACTAAGCTAGTAACTCACTAGGTGGTCATCCTATCAGCAAAAGAATTAAAAATGCAATTTTATTAGACTAGGTCATTGTATTAGATTTTTTTCCCATGTGTAGCTTTATAATACTTTAAAGCTATTTGTAATTAGATTCATCAACCCAGCCCTCAAACATAACACCGATAGATGATATTTATGTGTCAGCTTTGGTCTGACAGAACATCAGAGAGGAAAGGGGGTACATCTACTGGTAAAAAACCTTACAGATGGTAGCTTTAATAGTCCTATATTAAACCTGACCCTTGTGAACTCTGAATCATGTTAAAATGTAGATTCCTTATCAAATACATAACTGGATTCATTCTCACATACTTCTATTTCTGTTTTGCATAACTCTTTATTATTAGTCTGTCTTCATCGCCAAAGCTCAAAATGCTCTGTTCCACTTTGTGATGTCATGTGGTGATACTTTTCTAGTTAACAGCTACCGTTTGCCTTTTGTTTAGAAGAAACTGGCAATTACAGGGCTGAAATTATCCATATGATTCTAGTGAAGGTGTATGGAGTAATGGAGTAACACAGTGGAGCACTTCCTGTATCACCACATGACATCACAAGGTAGAACAGAGTGTTTTGTGCTTTAAAGGATTACTATTAACAGCATCATAACAGATCAGAAAATAATGTAATATAGGCTTTTTAAGGTAATATAATAACTGCTTCTCTTCACAAGCTGATCAACAAAAGGAGTGGGTAGGAAGTGGTGATTTGGTAATAGTAAGAGAGGTTGACATGACTATAAAATGTGCTTTGAATGTCCTTGCACCTATAATACTACAAATATAATTCAGAGATATTTCATAATGTGTTCTAATTCATAATGTGTACTAATTATTAAATATATTATTATTACATCTTTGCTTGGTCTGTGAGTTCAAACATTCAAACAGAACCCAATTCTCCTATTTACATTTATAGTCAAAAAGAGGAAGTCCAAAAAGGAAGTGGTGTGGTGCTTGTTTTGTTTAGGCAGATCTACCATATAGATATAATATGCAGAATATATAGTTTACCCATTGGTAATAGTGTTTATTAAAGGCCGGTGTTATAGGTTATTCAAATAATCCAAATACATGTTCATATATTTCAGTTTGAATAATCATAGTAATCATTTTGCTTCTATTAATTGTAGGTATCACTTTAAACCTGTTTTAAAGTGATTTTTAAATATTTTTTAAATATTAATTATCAAATTAAATATGTGCTACAATATAGAAACGACAAATCACTTATCTAATTAGTTTGTATGTCTTTGGTGCCATCTTCTGGTTAGAGATTGTACTGCAATCTGATGAACTGATGGGTAGAATAAATATTTTTCTATTATCTATTTATTATTATTTTTCTATATTCTATTTATCTATTTATCTGTCTGTCTGTCTATATTTTTATAGTTATAGTTTAGTAATATAGTTTTGGATACTGGAAGCCCTGTAAGATTATTACTACAAACCAAGACTGTGAAGTAAAATAATTGTCTAACCCATAACTTCTTGCTGTTTCCTTGTAAAACATTACCTTGGTTGAGTCCTTCCTTCACTCACGTTAGCTCTCCCAGCACACCCTCACCTGCCGTGCCTTTTCCTTTTGGTTTTATGGCGGCGGGTTACTGTTTAACGCATCCCCACCCAGCGCAGAGTTTGTTTAGTAAATCGATCTAATGACGGGGCTATGGTTGGCGCCATCAAATGTGTCGCAGCATGAATTATAGACCACTCACTTCTTCCAACATTTGCTTTCAATGTTCTTGCACACCTTTCGCACTCCCTGATTCTCAATGCTTGCAAGATACACTTTTGTTGCGCTAAACCGGTCCCACCCAGGGCGCAATTCTTTGGCTACGCTTGGATTTTAAATGCACATAACAGAAGAAACCAGGCGCAAAGGTAAGACCACTTTTATCATATTTTACCATTTGGTTTTACAAGAAAGCTGTTTTTGTGTGTTTATAATATTTTTTTATTTTATTTTTTTACTAAAATTGTGATCTGCTAAGTCACGTGATCCCAATAGGCCTTGGTCTTTCCGTGCGTAATTTGGGGTGATGTCGGCGACGCAGTGGGCCATGCGCGCGTCTCAAACTTCGCCTTCTAAGATTTTGTATGTAGTAATGAGCCAGTTGTTGTCGCCTCTTTGGTCGTGCACAGACAGCGTTTTCAAAGTGATAAGATGTCACGCAGACAGTGCTATAAAGATCATGTGATTGCGCGATGTGTTTCAGTTTTACGCCTGAGGATTTCACTTCACAAGAAATGTGTCGATAGCAGAAGAGGAAGGCAAAGTATTGACAAAACATTATTAAAGAGATTCGAATCTTGAATGGCCAAAAAGTTCACTGTGCCAAACTGTGGGGGAAACAGCACTTATTAGTTCATCAGCAGAAGATGTTCTTTTGTGTGACCTGTGCCACATGTAAGAGGAGCCCAATAGTAGATCTATTAGTCAGCCTTCTCTATATTACACAGTATAACCTTATTTAGGCGTACACATAAGTTGCATACTGAAGTGGTTTGTAGTTTTGAGTCATTTAGTTGGTTTCTGTTTTATTTTTAGATTTAAGTCTGGGTTGACCAATAGCAATATTATTATTAGTTCAGCATCCTTTGATACTGTTTTTTGTACTGACATAAATGTTTGTGATACTTGAATAAAAAAATATATATATATAGTGTGCCTATTGTGATGGAAAAAAACAAACAGACCTTATGATGGTAACATTTGGGTCTGTATGAGCTCTCACGTGTTGTTTAAACAGATGTATCAGTAAGGCCTGTAGTGGGCAGTTCACACACGGTTTGTCAGGACTGGGTTTATGAGGCTCAAAGCTTTCTGTTGCTAGGAGGCTTCCTCATCATCTGTCACATGGTTCAATTTGTGTTCTGCTAGAAATGTGAGAGCTAGGGTCAATATTAGCATAATTAATACTGGCCTCATGTTAACCTTAATCTTGTCATGGTAATGTCTTGATGTAAGTCCACTTGGTTTTAGAGGTACACATTATAATAGGTCAAATCACAAAGAAAGATGTACTTCAAATATACGCATTTTTGTAAAATGATTCATCAAAAAGTTATTCACTAACTAAGAATATTTCTAATTCTGGGTACAACCTGTGCAAATGCATATTAAACACAGAATCTATACTGTAAACTTAGATGACTACTTTAAAGTTTTAATCTTGCATTTAGTGCTACTATAAATGATACAATAAAAAACTGGCACTACTATAACTTTATTAATACACCTAAAATCTTGCAGACCCTCCATTTGATATATTTATAATGTCTAAAACGCAAAGTTCCTCAAATAATTACTCAGAAAAATGCTGGAACTTAAAATACAAAATGGAGTATATTGGCCCTCAACCAAAAGTAGGGATGCACCGATATGATACTCGTACTTGTATGTACTCGCATCAGGTATCGATGCCCATATTGGAAATTATGATGGTTAGGAAATCGGTTCAGTCGATATCTCATTTTGGTCTATAAATTGGTGCAAGATTTACTGGGTAATATGGGCCAAAATACTAAATTAACTTGTATTTTTCAAAGCTGTTCTGTAATTATTTATTTAATAACAGTTACAAAACACATTTGGATCATTTTTACCATATGCTGTTTGTGTTTAAATAAAATAATATTTTCTGTCTCTGCCCTGGTATTGGCAGATATCGGGTATCGGCAGAAATCTAGACTCAAAATTACATCAGGATCAGAGCAGGAAAAGCTGAATCCCTAAGCAAAAGTGATCAATTTTCAGCATGTAAATTCTGATTCTGTAAATACATTCACTGTTCAAAATAGTGACCGTCAGGAGTAAGGCCTGGTTAAACTATAATCTCTTTATTTTAATCTTTAATACACAAAAGATACCTACATAACATTTAAAAGTAATTACATTTTAATGCTCATATCATCCCCATAATGAGTTTTAATGCACTCATACTCTCACTGCACCATAAGTGATAGCATTATCTTAGCACATGCTCTGAGCACACCTTTTGTGATTGGCTGATACAGACCATCAAATCTCCTATAGTGCAACCTCTTATCATTTACAGCCTCCTCCAACACAATGCAGTGAGGTGATTACCTTTAAGCCTCACAATAAGATTTAGTGCAATGACACCGGGGCTGTGATGGGGACATTTTAACTGGTTTCTGCTCGTAAATTAGGCTTTTTATGGCTCTGCGAACACTGAGGAGGCAACTAGCTGGCAGCAGTTTCACTTGTTTACTTGATCGTCCTTTAGATGGGCTCTACCTCACATCTCACTGCAGTTAACATTTTTACAATCCAATCAGCTACAAACCCAATTTTACGTAAAATAAAAAAGTTAGGACACTGTATGAAATTTAAGGTGTAAAAAAGTATAGCACATCTCATATTTTATTTAATATTTTATGGATCATTACAGTTTTAGCCTTATATTTTTTATATTATTTATTCTTTTTGTTGCTCCTGCCCGACTATTGAGATATTTTCTTGCCATTTGTTTAAAAAAAATCAACTGCAAGTAAATATGCAACTTCTCGGCACAGTACCACAATTATTTACCATTACAAATTACTATTACTACTACTACTGTTACTATTACTGGTGCAAACACTAAGACTTTTAAATCTTTTTCTGAATATAGCACAGTGTCATAGTTTTAAATAGCATCGCAATAATGAATACCCCACAAGGATAAGTCTAGGATAAAAAGTAAGGCCCCTGATTAAGACAAAGTAAGTACAAGTACATTGTAGTAAGCTGTGACTCCAAGAATTATGTTTGAGGAAGAGTTAATGGAAGTTATCAGTGTTTTCCACTTCACTCTGTGTCTTTATAGATTGTATCTGCAGAGGTAGTGCTGCTATCACTCCACTATTGATTAGATTAGGAGGCCCAGGGCACTCTGACAACAGCATGCATTTTGATTGTCTTAAAGAACTCTCTGTTATTCTTGCTACGAACTCAATACTTGAAAAATGTCACAGTATCGTAAGCTTGATCATAAATACAAGTAATTTAACAAAAATGATTAGAACAAATCAGCATAAAATCACAGTTGTTTATCTATCTGGGTGATAAGGGAGTAGAAGGACAAGATAAGTAACCTGCAATAAGGCAAGATGTCTTAACCGTAGCTCCGCCCACTCTCCATTTTTCAGCCAATCAGACACATTTATAGATATTTTATACCAGGTGTCTCCTCAGGTATGTCTGTATCAATTACAATAGGCTGAGCCACAGTGGAAAATAGATGGAAATGTAATAAAAAGGAGTGATTGTAAAGAAAGAGGAAGATAGTGAGAGACTGAACTAGGAATGAAGTATCCTCCTGTTCCTCAGAGTAGATCTCTGTTAGAAATGGAAGTAGCAAACTATTGTGAAGGCCTGGACCCCTCATACAGCACACTAGGATTTGAGAATGCAGAGGTTCTCTACGGAGGAGGTAAGACGCCGACAGAATATTTATTTTTTGATACTTTTTGGAGATACAGTGCAGAGTTTTACTAACTTTATAGACTACCCCAATACCAGCCATTTACAATAGATTAGATAGAGTAATGATACCTATTGATGTCCAATTTGTGGGGAGGCAAACTCATATCAGAATTCGAAACATACTTGTATTTTACTGAAGTGATGCGTTGTGTAATTGTATTGCTGTGTGTTGTTGAAATCAATTACTTCATGACGTTAGTGTCCTATTTCTTCAATATACTGTCTTATATTCACATTTTTGTTCACTTCTGCATGCATCACCAAGCCCATAATATGCTTTATCATAACAGATTTGTTGAGTGTCTAATGAGCAAATGCTTTATTTTTGTTGCATTATTATTACGTACTGTTGTTGAAATAGTAACTTCAAATTTTACACATGCATCTATTACACAGAGAGAACTATTCACTGCCTTTCACCCATAATAATGTATATTTCAGACACCTTGCAGTTCTATTATCTTTATGTATGAATATTAACATTGCTTGGATGTGTACTTTGCAGACAGCATGCCTACAGAGCTGGGAGTGCCTGGTGCAGACGGGATGAGCAGTAACTGTGCTATATGCGGAGACAAGGCCACAGGCAAACACTACGGGGCCTCCAGCTGTGATGGCTGCAAGGGCTTCTTCAGGAGGTCCATACGCAAGAGTCACATCTACACCTGCAGGTACACGAGACTCTTAATGGGATTATACACTGGCAAATATATTTCTACTACACAAGTTATCTATGGGTTTCAGAATCCGTAGCTATTAACAATATAAAAAATATCTGAATGGCAAAATGGCCTCAAAATGTTGTCTTTAAAAGGAAGCTGAAACCTATGAATACATAGCCTTGTGATGAAATGATTCAAAAGTAAATATGGAAATGTAATATAATACATTTCCAGTACTAATCAAGAATAAATGCACATTTCTTTAAGCAAGATTATATCTCATAATGTTAAATAATTTGCACTGTCCAAGACTCTGTTGTGTTTATTAATGTAGAAAATGTACTTGGTGAGCTGTGTGCTGTAATGCCAGGTTAGTTAGATACGCAATTCATGATTAATAATGAGTTAGTTAATAATAAGTGTTAGTCAAGCTATTGAATCGTATCTGTGCTTCAAATGCCTTTTTAATTGTGTACATTTTATCACATATGAGCTGTCTGTAAAGTCATATACAGTAGTGTTACCTGTATGTCCCTTTATAGGTTTAACCGACAGTGCATTGTGGACAAAGATAAGAGGAACCAATGCCGTTTCTGCAGACTTAACAAATGCTTCAGGGCTGGGATGAAGAAAGAAGGTAAAGAAAGTCAAACATGAAGTTATTATACAGATCTAGGAGTGGTTCTTTATTCAAAAGGGTGTTGTCAGGGAATCTCAAATCTGCTTTAAGATGCCTGAAAAATGTTAGTCATAAAAGTCCCCGAGTGCTGCCCATTTATGATGGGTATAACCTTGGCACATGGTTTTATGGAACCTAATCATAGGTTATTTAAACATGTTGTTCAAGATTGTCACTGGTTAACGTTTGACAGATGTAAAACTCTTCTATAGATTTGGTGCCTGCATGATGTCATCTTTTAAACCTAGTTACTGTACAATAACCAAGCGATTTTAACACTCTATAGAGGATTTTATTATTGATTCTGATAACTAGAATAAAGATAGGCTGTTTGTGAGAGCTTATCATATCATTATATTGTGTTGTTTATAGCTGTACAGAATGAAAGAGACCGGATAAGCTCAAGAAGAACCATCCAAGATCAATCTCAAGACCTTCCACCTATAACTATTCTGGCTCAAGCTGAATCACTATCGCAACAGGTACTTCAGCAAGTCTACTATTGACTTAGACTTAACTGGAAAATATACACCATACTCAATGGGAAGAATACTTGTATACTTGAATAAATGTAGTTAGAGAATACTCAATACCTGCATTAAAATGTATTTTGTAATGTATTCTGATACATGGGCCAATAAGAGTACTGTATTCTGAGTACTTAGAATATTTTTATACCACGTTGCATTATATTATATTATAGTGAAAAAACATGACATATAATTGCAAACAGATTCTTGGTGCACTTTTTGTTATGCATTCTTCATTTATTTCCTCTTACAGAAGGAAAATTGTACATATATGCATTGCAAGAGCAGCGTTTAGTTGTTTTTCTCAATAATGTACATTTAAGCCAAAATTGTGTGATCAAGCATTAGTAATTAGTATTCAGGATACATATGTTTAGTACATGTATTTAGTTATTCCCCATCACTAGTCATACTAAGAAAGACTAAAATGGGTGTATAAATATCTCTCAAGTATAAATGGTTTCATGTTATGATGAGGAAATTGTCAAGGAAATAGTCGAGTAGTGCTTGTACTAATGCTTAGTATCTTTGGACGTATACAAGTATTTAATAATTTGATAGGTATTATTATTAATTAACTAAACAATTTCAAAAAATCTTTGCAGATATAATCTATATAATTTTCTTATTTCTTATTTTTTATTACTACAATGAAGTGAAGTGATCTGACAGACAATGACCTTTAAACTAGTAACAAACAGAGACCTGTGTGTTGCAGATCACAGCTCCAGTGGTCCTGGGGGACTTGGCAGAGCAGAAGTCAGCCTCAGTATCAGACGTATGTGACTCTATGCGGCAGCAGCTGTTGGTGCTGGTGGAGTGGGCAAAATACATCCCTGCATTTGGTGAATTACCTTTGGATGACCAGGTTAATTTGACACCATCTCATGTTTTCTCACTGGCTTCTTGACCCTGAAGGTTAAAGTATGTCTGTGTTGTTGATTCTAGGTTAGCCTGCTCAGAGCCCACGCAGGGGAACACCTCTTGCTCGGGGTTGCCAAGAGGTCAATGCCATTCAAGGACTTTCTGCTCTTAGGTATGTGCTGGTGGTTGAATACTGTCTTATTTGTATGTGCTCTAAGTTAGGTTGCTCTGCACTGAAGTGTGAAAGCTGATGAAGTGTTGTGCTAGTGGGGAATGATTAACCTAAAGTTTCTATTTCACCACAACTTCAAAAGTTTATTGTGTAAAATGCATGACTTATTTCTCAGCTTCATTCTGTGGGGAGAACTGATAACCACAAACATTGACACATCTACTTCTGAAAAAATGGGAAACAGTGTTGCAGAAGTAAACATCTATCTTTGTTGCACATCTATCTTTGTTACGCAAATTACATGACTAGCTTAGATCAACTTTTAATTTCAGCGCAAGGCCTAATAAACAAACATGTTATCTGGTGACAAAAAATGATCTTGATTGATTGATCCCAATTTCCAATTTAATTAGATTTTATCTTATCTTATTTAAAGGTACACTGTGTAACTTTTCTGGTAGAGGCCCCATCACCTGCATGACTCCATGTACTGTAGGACTGTAGGTGTTAATCATTTCTCTATGGCTAAGTCACATCACTAGGCAAAGTTACAGGTCATAGGGGCTTGCTCACAGTAAATATGCATGTTTTTGTAGTTTTGAGGAATGCTTAAAGTAATAGAATAAATACAAGATACTGTATATTTGTTTAATGCCATAATGTGGGACAATAGCATCACCATGAGACAAGCAGGTGACAGATCCGCCATCAGAAAAGTGCATCTTTAAAAAAAAACCCATAAATGCCAATGATTAACACAAATTTTATTCTCTAGAAGTTTCCAAACATGTTTTAGTGATTGTTTCTCTCTTAATTAAAAAGACTGAAGCCTACATCTTGCCATGACCATCTGAATCTCAATAAATAAATCTCAAAAAATGTATTAATGTACAGCCCTGTGTTAAACCGTCACCATATTAACCACGAGCGAATGTGTTTCTGCAGGTAACGGGTGCGTCATCCACAGAAACAGTCCAGAGGCGGAGATTTCTCGAGTGGCCAATCGAGTCCTGGATGAGTTGGTTCAGCCTTTCCAAGATATTCAGATTGATGAAAACGAATATGCTGCACTTAAAGCTATTGTCTTCTTTGACCCAGGTAACACCACTGAACAAACATGACACATTTGTTACAGTCATGTTATTTTGATCCTTTGTAGATTACATTACAATATGTTTAAAGTGTATATCTATAGGCCTTATTGCCAAAACATAAATTCTTAAACTCCTTTGTGATTTCAGTGTAGATTCCTTATTTGCAAGGATTTCAAAGTGTTTAGTACAATCTGTTCCTACCTGCTTTTTCATTTTGTTGAAGTGGGAACATTTACATTTAACTTTACATGGTATTTTCCATCACTTTAGGCATCAGCTAGGATTTCTTTTTCATTGCTGTTGATCTTTTCTTATTTCCTGTCATATAACCTGTTGTTTTCTAATCTGCAGATGCAAAGTCTTTAAGGGACCCATCCAAAATCAAGGCCATGAGACTGCAGGTAAAAATCCACCAACATTATATCTACCTTTTTCTGCTGGTCTTGCTAATAATATCTATTTGATAAAGGTGCTGCTTATTTATTATTGCTTATTGTTTTAATGCTTATTTCTCTGTCTGGAGTGTTTCACATTATGGCATTAAACCTCTTATCTTTATGGAGACCAAACTAGACCAAATTAGACCAACTGACAGTCAGAATGTATGTTTTTCTAGATATTTGAGCTATAAAACCACCTGTAATTTAATAAATGTAAAGTCAAGCAGGCGATGGACGCCAACCAAAAAGTTACATAGTGCACCTTTTAAAATGATATATGAAACATTGCCTATCATATTTCATGTCTTTATTTTTAACACAAAGTAGAATAAATGCTTTCAATTATTTACGCTGTACTGTATAGCTGCTTTTTATTGTCATGAGCCAGTTTTGAATTACAGTAAACTTGCATCAGCAGCTCTCAGTTCAACACAGTTTGAAAGATTCTGACCACTGCAAACTGGAAGCACCCTCCAGAGCTGCACTGGTCTGATCCACTGGTCAAACCATCACAATCTGACACATGTAAAACTTGTTACAATTCAACATATATTGACATTGAGGACAAAATGTTCTCTTACTGTCCAGAACTTATAGGTTATAGTAAGACATGAATTCAGTGGTTATAAACGCTGCTATGCCAATATATTTGAATTCAGGTTTTAGTAATTAGGCTTAAAAATATGAATAAAGACATAGGGCTGGGGAATATGGAGCCAAAAATATATCTCGATATATTTTGCTATATCTCGATATACGATATATATCTCAATATCTGTACAGGAAAAATAACCCCCCCAAAACTACTGCAAAAACAAAAATGTTGAAGAGCAAAGAAGTTGTCAGTTCATATAGGAAGGTGTAGGAAAGTGCTTCTGCAACACTAAAAACAAAATAAAAATCCCTGTATAAAAATAATAATTTAACTGTAAAATAAAGGAAGAAATAAGCTCCTTTAGCAGAGGAAGCTCGGGAGGTTCCTTATTTTAATAGATCCATGTTCCTAACCGGCGGTGAGGAGGTTTCCCACAATCCACTGCTCAGATCAAACTCAACGTTTCCAAACACTATTATAATACCCCATAGATTCTTCATTTAAATCTTCAGCATAAATAAACTTTACATTATTCAGTTTTAAAACATGTAAACCATAAAGACGACAGAGCCACATCAGCCCGTTTGAGATTAGAATGTGTTTAATTCAGCTTTACACACATTTGTTGACGTCTCACAGAAACAAATGTTAAAACCACATGGGTAATTTGCATAAACTGTTAGCGCTGAAAAAAAGTGATGGGAAAGTTCGTGGTGGTTAACAAATTTTCTCAGCATTTAGAGACGAGTTGTGTGTCCTCTTGTTGAGGCGCCTCAACAAGAGGACACACAAGAAAAGTGAAGCGACAAGGGCAGAACAGAGAAGGAAAGTGGCCAAATCAGGATTAAATATAAGCATCATATCGATATATACGATATCGATATATCGAGAACCATCTCAATATATTCGATATATCGATATATCGCCCAACCCTATAAAGACATAATACATAACAGATTGCTTATTAAGACTGACTCAGGTTTAGTAAATACAATATCCTAACTCCTAACCCAAACCCTTTGATTTACACAGTAGTAAGCCTGAATCATTCTTAATAATAATAATTAACAGCCATCAGTGCCCTGAACAAGTGATTCTGTTATATTGATCTTACTTGTGTTCTTTTTGCACATATGGTGTACTTGTTTTCTTGCTATAATGTATTGTTTCTAATGGGGGTTTTAGTTCTTTTAGTGTGCTCTATGCACACTTTCTAGATACAGATGTGTGTGTGTGAATGAATGAGCTGACGCACAGCCAAACTAAATGTACCTGCTGGTACCAATAAAATAACCTTTTGAACCTTTATAAACTCTTTGTTCATTATGAATTGAGTATTTGTTTATGCTTTGTTAAGGTTACTTTAGGTAGTTAAAAAGTGGTACAGAAATATGTATTTTTATATTGTTGTGTGTCACCCTGTTGGCAATAGAAAATCTGGCACAAATCATTCTGTAAGACTCATCAATTTGCCTGAAAAAAATAAGAGAAATCTAAGCTAGTTTTGTAGGTAGCTGTATTTTTTAGACACAATCTAAACATTGTATTTGTGTCTAGGTCCAGATGAGCCTGGAAGACTACATTAATGACCGCCAGTATGACTCCAGAGGTCGCTTTGGGGAGCTGTTACTGCTGCTGCCCACCGTACAGAGCATCACGTGGCAGATGATCGAACAGCTTCAGTTCATTAAGCTCTGTGGCCTGGCCAAGATAGACAACCTTCTGCAGGAGATGCTGCTGGGAGGTGAGCCCGCTGTCTCTGACCTCTCCAAATATGGCCGACCTTCAGCAGCACACCCACGGCTAATGACCGCCACGGTGATTGACATGAAAACGGACAAGGCCAAAGCAGACAACCACCAACTAACTGTGCTGGATACTGTATTGGAAGAGATAGCACACAATAATACAATTGCTTTTCACATTTTGTGTTAAGATGTATAGGTTAATTGTATACTGGCTAGTACGGAAACTCAAATTAGTAATCCATTTATTTTTTTACGTACTTACTTTGATTACATTAAATTAAGCCCTGGATTACACTATTCAGAAAAACTTACTACATCCTATATAGTCAGAGTGAGTTAGGTATAGGTCTAAAAGGCATAATTTAGAATGAATTATAAACACAGTTAGAGTTGTTTGGTATAGACTGAATTCAAGAGGACATTTTTGTACACTCTAGAACAAAACCTTATTTACTCTATATTTACAATTTAATTTTCTATCATTTAATGCATACTTTCTGTTTGTTTTCAGGGTTTAGCACAGAATCGGCGCACCTGCACCACCCCGCCCACACCCAACTGGCCCAGGACCCTGTGACGGGACACACTCTGGTCATCAGTGCGATGCCTATAACACACTCTGCACAGCTAGGTATGAGATTAACCCTTAAAATCATGTACTGTGTTTGTGCAGACAGACGAAAATGACAAGCAATGTGTATGCATCTGATTAGCTTTTCCTCATTAGATTGCATTGAAATCTTATACAGAACTTGAATAATTGAGTTTTATTTTGTGCTACTTTCTTCACACTAAAGTTTTAAAAGACGTAAGCAAGTAATCCTGAAATGTTTAGTTTACCACCATAACAAAAGTTGCTAAAAGTAAAGTTGTAAGTTGATAAAAACCAACATTAAAAACGAAATGGCATAAAACAGTGGTGTATCTAGTAATGAACACAAAAACCTGAGCATACGCATACAGTCGTTAGAACTGTAGTGTTTTTCAGAAGTGCGACTTTTTAACACCTATAATAACAAACTGGACTACTTTACTTTTCTGTCATTAAAGGTGTTTTTTTTGTATTTCAGCCTCTCCGGACACGCCCATCCCCTCTCCTCCGCAGGGTCCGACTGCTGCAGAGATGTACAAGCCCTTCTCTGCGCCCCTCTGTCCCCCCGCCAGCCCTTCCCCCTCCGCTCAGCCCGACTCCTGACTTCTCCTCTGCTCTCTGCCAATGCGCTGATATTTCCCCCTCTCATTTATCATCCCAGTCATGGTGGAAAATGATGAAAGTAAAGCGTGTTTGGAGAGTGCGGTCAGGGGTCGTAATGCAGCGACTCCCATCAGGCGCACAACAATAAGTAAAATGTAATTAAAGCCGCTATGTGTAGCAATCTCCCAACTTCAGCATGTCACTGTTTCAATGAGGGGGAATAATGGAACAGCTCACCAGGGTTTAACATAACAAGCTAGACATATTTGTGGTCTCATTAACCTAAAACACTACTCTGTGTCTCGACTTCCCTCTCACAACAGAGGTACACAGTAACTACTGATACTTTTACTAAGTAATTTATTATATTTTATAAGTGGATTAAAGAAGTTTATTGTTTAAACTTACGCAACTTAGAACTTTAAGCAAACAAGATTACAACTTTTTTAGAGCATTTCAGAACCTGTTTTTGATGTAAGTAAAATGTGTTCATTGAGTATATTTTTTGTTATTAATTTAATCAACAAAGATATTGGAGCATTATTGCATTATAGTTATTATTTTAGGGCCTTAAAAATCATGTACATTTAAAACAGATGTTAATCAAAAGCTGTGTATAGTGTATACTTTTTATTTAATTCAGTGATTTTTGTGTTTAGGGAACACAGTTCTGAACTGAGCCACATTCATATTGTGAACTTATAATCAGTTTGAAGCTTGTATTTCCACTAACATAAACACACTGCCAAAAGAATTTAACCAGGTTTTAAGATATTTAATAGAGTCCATTTATTTATTAGCAATTCATTCTGTTGTCTTTTTTCCCTTGTTGTTCCTAAGGCTTTTACTGAGTAAAGTTTTGAATATGTACAATATCTTGGAGCATCCGTCTTTTTTGTTCATTGATTGTTAACAATTGTTTTGTTATTTTTTACCAAAAATTGCAAATAGTGAGAACGAAAAAGAGATGTCCCTTTGCAATTTTCAACCAGTCGGACACTGAATCATTTTTAAATGCATTCTTTTTCCTCACATTCCTAAAATATCAACACAATTTTGACCAAAACAAAGTCAAATTGACAGATGCGTATTTCAATATGGCCTCCCCATTGGCAGTAATCCAGTGTGTGGTTTGTCTATTACTTTGTTTATGGAAGTCATCATGCTCCCTGTATTTCCACTGGTCCCAAATAGAACGCTTGTATTGGCAGGCTATTGAGACGGCACGGCTGGATAATGCTGCTCATCTAAAATCAAAAGTAGCTTTGCCTACAACTGCATCTGTCCGATAAAAAACGCCTGTAAACATTTATGTGTGGCTGTATACTGGAAGTGAGCTTCAAAATTAGTGATTTTGTTTGCAATTCAGTGATAGACTCAGCCGTGGATTGAACTGGGGGAATAAAACTGGAAGTTGTTATTGTCTGTATGATGTGTTTACATAAAAACAATAGACGTTATTTTTGGAAGAAGAGGGTGGAAATGTGTCTGCAGCAAAATACTCATATCAACTACAAAGAACAACGCTGGGGTCAAAACAACCACCACCTGCAATTGTAAGTGTACATGTGCCGCGTGTCATAAACTTGTAAGTAAAAATATGTATGCTGAAGTTATTAGTACTACTGCCATATTCTTGGGTCAAAAGGCAATGTAAAGTTTAGACAGCTGCAGTCAGGAAGGGCATCTGGCATAAAGAATATCCATATCAAAGCACAATTATGAGCAGATTCCGCCTGTTCACGCTGCTAAACCAGTTTTCATACTACAACAAATACTACAACTTTGCACAAACATTTTGATACTAAAGGCTTTTTTGATACAACATTTTTGATTTGTAACATAAAATAGTAGGCCTAGTTTATTTAATGTTGCCCTGTGGTCTTACGCTGGATGTTTAGTTTTTTCCAATACTAGTTTTAATATTAGTAAAGACATTGATTTTGTTGACAACCCTATTCTATAATATACCACAAACCATAGAGACAGAGCTTTATAAATATGCTACTTTCTCTTGCATATTTCAAATAGTTTAGTAATCTGTAAAATAATACAAAAACAAAAATGCACCCTCTAAACTCTAACATACACCCCTACATTTTGAAAGTAGCTGTTTGCACTGGTCCATTCAGACTGGGAGCTCTCACGTCCTTCTATATTTTGTTGTACGACTCAAACAATGCAGGTTATTTATGGAAGAGAGTGGATGTGCCGCTGTCTAGAATCAACATGGCCAAATCCTCACTATCAACACCATAATGGACCACGGAGCAGAGCGGGGTCAAAACAACAAGCACTCGCCAATGAAGAAGTATGTTTACAGGGTTATTCTGTATGTTTCTCTACCTGCAATTTATTTATAATCTTTAGGGGTGCTGTGTACATTCCTGGATATATATTTAGATGTGTGTTTTGGGGCACGCGGTACTTTAATCAAAGGTCCGTAGTGAGGAGATGTGGGCTCGCTGTTTTGCTCTCAGCCTCAGATAAAACTGTGTGTTAGCATGCCAGTCACACTTCTCATCTGAAACACGCCGGTCGGTATGATGCTGGCTGCACCTCTGGGGGGGTAGAGCAGAGGAGGAGGGCAGACAGTACTGGGGAGGAAATATGGTATTGAAAAAAAAAAAAAGGTTTAGAAAAAAATGTCCAGTGTTGACCTGTAGAGCGACGCTTTAATTTGTGTGTACTATTCAAATCCGTTATGGTCATTGGGCAGATTGATTCAGATTTTATTAATCAATATGCTATCGTTATTTCAGAAATGGAGACTACCCAACCGTGAACAAGACTGAAGAAAGGAACAGCCAGCTTAATATTTAGCCTTGTAATCAGCTTCTAATGATTTAAGAAAAAAAGTTCAATAGATGTGTAAACCTGATACAATATACTCTAATTTCAAATAGATAAAATCCAGATTACAGCAACTATAGGTGGTGTGTGCACATAAAATAGACTATACACACAAAGAGGCAGGCACGTCATGTTTAAAATAATAAACAATAAAAACATGTGCAATAATTTCATGTGAAAATTTTAAGATTTAAAAAAAATAATCCATCAATTGTCCATCTACACCTCCATGCTCATCTGAACACAGATGTCCACTAGATGGCACTACACGCCTGTGGTTATGCATCCCCTCAGTGGCTCTTATCAATTTCCGTTGCCCTTCCTATGTCATTTCAAGTGAAAATGAATTTGAAAAGTTAAATGTTAGGGAAAAAAATATATATATTGGGATTCTGTATTAGCATAAGGGTCAACGTCATGGCTTGAATATATTAAACATTTGTTATCATTTTAGATGTGCTTTTCTTTCATGTTTTTACTTGTATAAAACATCAAAAACAAAAACTTTTTGGCATTTGTGGCCACCGTTTCTTGCATTTCAACATACAAAATAATAAAGTTGGATAATGTATAGCCAAAAACAGTGCAAAGAAGTTACACTTGTGCAACTTACTATATGGGAATATTGGCCAGGTCTGAAATGAATGGCATGTGTCAGCGATGCCAGATTAGTGCCGGAGATTGCCGACTATCATTCCTCACCAGTGCATTTACCCATAATTCCCCTCTGTCTCCCACATATCCGATGATTCCTCCTCCAGGAGACAAGGTGATGCTCTATGAATCTCTGCCTCCAACTCGGGAATGAATTTAAGACCTCTCCTGAGTGATTTTCTGTGTCTCCATCCCAGTCCTATATATGTGTGTGTATGTGTGTATATGTGTGTGTGTGTGTGTGTGTGTGTGTGTGTGTGTGTGTGTGTTAGAATACATGTGAGGCTGCTGCAGAATGGGTGAAGGGAAAATACAGTGACAGCTTCATTTCCAAAGCTGAGTTCACATAAATGAAGGATTAAAGGAAGCGCCATGCAGGTTAAGACTCACCTCGGCCTTCAATGACACACTGCCTTAAAATCACTGTTTCCCCCCATTTTTATAATGTCATTTGATCAAGTCATTTAAAACAAGAAGAAATTGGAATATCCTACAGAACAGACTATACTGCACATAATACATAAGTTAATATTGCGTCTGCTTAAGTCTGACTTTTGTTGATGATTTTTATCTTATGTCTTTAATGAGTATTGTATTATTATAATGTATTGTCTTTCTCACTCCCACTTTACTGAAGGATCCTCAATGGTTTTTTTTTGCATTAGAGCTGAAACCAAAGTGGAAGAAATTATATTAAAAATGGACTCTTGTAAAACTATTGTAACATAAAAAATAAATCATAATTAAATATTTTATAGGTTTATTGTTTTATAGCCAATTTTAAGTAAATACATAACAATTGCTATATTCAAATAAATAAAAAAAATCAAAAAAAAAAAAAAAAAAAGGCTTTTGTTTAAACATTTCTATATTTCATTATAATCAAAAAAAAAAAAAAAAATGCGTTTAAATTTTTCTGAAAGAACTAGGGTAGACAAATGAAATAAAAAGAAAAATGTTTGTAAAATTATTTTCTTATTTTCTTTAAAAGAGATATTGCAATGGAACACAGGGTCTGAATGCACTATGTTACTTTTCTAGTTGAGAGACCACATCTGCTTGTCTCCATGGAGATAAGAATATGTTCCACAGTATGGCATGGAGACAAGTGATGCCACCGTGCCAAGTTACGCATCAGATTTGAGGAGACATGACAAGATTCAAAGCAAAACAATAACATCTTGAAAGGCAAGCGGTGGACACAGCAGGAGAAAAGTTACACAGTGCACCTTTAACATTCTTAATCTGGAATTATTCATACTCTTATTCATCGCAATATCTCTTTTTAAAATCACATCTAGCATTATTCCAGTTTTAAGCTTCAGATTTTGCTGCAGAGATAATAAACACATATGGAAAGGCAAACATGCAGCATATGCACCATACATAGAGTGGGCCGTGGTCCCTATCATTATAATGGGGACCGGGTTGGGGCAATAACATTAGGGGTTAGGCCCAGTCGAGGGTGTGTCTGCACGGTGGGGTACATTAGGAAAATGAGAAGGGGTGGACCACTCAGGACAGCAGGGGCTTGTTAGAATAAAAGAATATGTCTGAAATAAGGAGACAGAGAAGATGACAGGGTGGAGGATAAGATGAGAAAATGACCAAATGTCCACTGAGAGTAAACAAAGGAGATTGGACCAGCCAGAAATGTGTATACCCAGTGTGAGGTCGCTGGCAAATGCACATGTTCTTTTATACAATATGAATAGTGAGTAATAGTAGTAGTACTAGTAGTAGTAGATGTAGCAGTAGTACTAGTGGTGGTAGTAATAATGTTGAGAAAATAAAAAACAGGTATATATTTATGTTGACTCACTTCAAGATTTTGAGTGACAAATACTTCTAATTGTACTTCAAATGTAAAATAACCATGAAATACAATGAAATAGGAAGTATGGCAAAATATGAAGTACGGTGAAATACAAAGTGTGGTTTTGGTCAAGACTGGATCAAGTTTTTAGTTTTTTAGTAATACAGCAGTATATATTTTTGTCGCCCTGTGAACCTGCATGACTTCTCACAGTACTGTATACAGTGTTTGGGTGTAAATTGGGCCAGAAGAATGCAAGAGCACAGGTAAAGGTTTGGAGAAAGATGGCGGTGCTTGGCGATGACGCATAGAGAGAGTGAGCCGGAGCAGACGCAACGCCGTAGCAGGACGACCAGACCAAACAGAAGAGGTATTACGAGTCCAGGCCCACTCTGAATGATAAGTGTCTGCAGCGTGGAGGGTTATGGGAAGTTCACACAAACAAATGACTCCCATTTGCCAGAGGCGAGGGACACAATTGAGAAGGAAGGGGCGAGCAAGGAGATGAGGTGGAGAGCGAGAAGGGTGCTGGCGACTAAACAGCGGAGCCATGATTTCAGATAACTCCATCTGCATTGAGGTATTGCCCACCTTTTTACCCCTCCTAATGTTCTGTGTGGCGTTAGACTAAAGCACCTTCAATCCAAAGAATATTAGAATCCCCGTTGTGAAATTTGTACTTGTGTCTGAAATTATAGGCTCCTGCATAGGCCATGGTCAATAATACTAAATGTGTTCTAAATTGCGTGGCGTATGTGGCCTGTGTTTTTTCCATAAGGGGTGATGGCACACTGTAATAAGACTGCGTGGTTTTATTTAGACTTTAAGATGTAAGGAATCAAGGTTAAGAAGTTCTGCCAAGTGTGTCTATGTATATGAAGTATAGGCAGCACCATCACACTGCATTGTCAATACATAACAAAGCAACTCAATTATTTTAAAGACATCAAGGAAAAAGCAAGAAAAAGCAGCTTTTCCAATGACGCAAATACAATATAAACAGTGTATAATGTGAAAATGCAGGCAACAGGTAGATGTTCTCTCTGGAGTTACATGTGAACCTGTGAGAGTGCGTCGTCTGAGCAGTAAGATGAAGCAGGGGATTTACAAAATAAGCATAAAACATAAAATAAGTGAATAAGTATGTAACAATTCAATGCAATATGTGCAAAACTTTTCTGGTGAGGGTCTTGTTTAGAGTATGGCATTATCTAACTTCATGGAGATACGCAGATGCCACCATACTCACAGAAAGAATGCAGGTTTTCTAGGTGTTTTTAGCAATAAAATCTGCTGTAATTTAATAAATACAGGATAAATAAGTTTAATAGAATAATGTGGAGCTTTTAAGACAAAATAACTCCATGATCTCCATAATCTCCAACCAGAAAAGTTACATAAGCGTCCTACAATGGCCTTACAAGGAAGCATTTGGGGGTTTTAATTTTATTTAGTTAATCCATCTACCATTATGATCTCCACATGTTTCTCCGCTGCTTGGTCATCTGCGCATGTTTATTCTGTGTAATTAATTACTGTTTCTCTGAACTTGTTTATAGGAAAGTAATAAGCAAAACATAATGGACATGGCATCAGACTCCTCAGCTGCAGTGAAATACAAAGATGTAAATAAAGTTATCCCATGGTGCATTTGAGCGCTAATTGCTTCAAGATGAGGTTTGTGCAACAGGGCATTGCAGAGTGAGTCAAGTTTAATCAAAATGAAAAAAAAAAAAAAAAAAGCTATTTAAAAGTCTATTTTTTGCACCTGAGGAAGATCAGTGGAATTAGACAATAGCCACCTTTATCTCCAGTTCACAAGACCGTTGGGCCTCCATTTTGAATTTTATCATCAGAAACAAACCAAGTGTAAATAATTTGCCTTTCATAGCAGAGGCGAGGCGTTTCATTTTCATCCAAAACAGCTCCGGATCTAATTATTTTACCTCGAAATTAGAACGCCGCCCGCTTCGGAAAGGTACAAAGGGATTCACTGTAAGCGTGTAATTAATTTCATATTACTATTTACCTTTACGTTGGTTAATTATGATCGCTATAGGATGTGCCTTGCTTCTTGCCACAACACAGCCTCAAAGACACACTCCCCACGATGAGGAAAAAAAAAAAAACAGTGTGAATTTTACACACATGACTTCCTGTCCTAATCAAGGGTTTTCTGAGCCTCCTATCTGAGCGCCACACTTCACTGCTCCCCTTTAGCTTGGTACCTACATATATGTGCGTGGCTATATAGTATGCATGCATGTGTGCTAGCTGGAGTGGAGGAGCGGATATTAGGGCCCGGATTGCTGAAAGATTGCGAAAAGTGACATCCTTAATAGAGAAAGATTACTGTGTGCAACATCGCTTTGATTTGAGCTGCATACATTTCCTTCAGACATGGACAGCTCCTCTGCTCGCTACAGAATGGGGAGCTCCGGTTGGCCCCACTGTGAGCGTGAATGCAAATGCATGCTATTATGTATGCAGGTATACAGCCGGGGTACTTGAAAGCAAAAGAGTGAGATGCAAACGTCCTTTTTGGGCAATCATTTTTGACTGAGGTGGCAGTTACACACCTGCAGTGTTTTAAATTATGCTGTGTTTCATGTCACCTTTGTCGAAGGCGATTCGTGAAAATGTGTGGCTGTAGTCCACGCTTACACAACGTACAGTGCGACATAAGCAGCATATTAATGGACTGAAGAAGAGACAATAAAGTCAATGTTACCTCTACTTTGAATATAATGGCATGTCTCTATGACAAAACAATGGAAAGCTACATGACAATTAACAAAACTTTTGTGCAATAACTTTCGAAGTACCATTTCGGAGGAATATTTTACCTGGAATTACACATAAATATTTATTTTACTCTATTTTACTT
>JACN01031234.1:0-21997 GCA_000787155.1 Scartelaos histophorus | reverse complement strand
AAATAAAACAACTACAGAAAGTCGACTGCACTTAAAACCTACATAACTCCACTTGGAATGTTCTTATTCTATAGACATCCACAGCGCATTCGTATTCCTGGTACCAGTGATTTCCAACGTTCCACATTAGCATTGGCGAGCGGTGGAAGTGAAGGTGTACGGGAGGCGGTAGACTGGAGAGGGGGATGAAGAGGGGAGAGAGGGGGATGAGGTGGGTGTTAGTGGATCTACATGAAAGAAAGGGAGAGGGAACAGCATTAGAAAAAGGAGAGCAGGGCCCCCAGAGAACTGTACCTGTGCCGGTCTGATGTAGCGTCGGGCCGGGGTCCTCTCATGGGAGAATATGCAGCGTCTTTAATGAGGGAGGAGGAGTGATACGGCGAGGAATAACAAAAAAAGAAAAATAGGTACGAACGGTGAGCTGTGCGTCTGTTTTAGCGGAGAATAAGGCACAAACATGAAAGGAAACTCATCTGAAGACTGTCTGCTACCAAGTTGTTTTCAAGCGCAGGGTAAAGCCGAGGAGGAGAGGGGAGCTACATTAACTATATGTCAAGTGCAGTGGAGACGTCTTTACACCACAGACAATAAGAGAAAAAACAGGAAGACTTTGCTATACAGTAGATTTTATTTCCAGAGCTTGTAGTATAGACTTTGTTGACTTTAGATCTAATCATATTATAGGTGTACTGTGTAAACTTTCTCTTATTTCTCTGTCTGCAATGTTTCATATTGTGGCATTAAAGGGCTCATTGCTCATAGGCTATTGTCAGATCTATGTTATAATGTTGTTTCCTAATATTTTCTACACTGTTTTTTCCTCACATCTTCTAGAATCATTTGGATAACTTCATTGTTGCTTGGAATCTATTGAACAAAAGGTAAACGGTGACTCTTTTCTATGACATCACAAGGTGGAACGGAGCATTCTGAGTTTTGGAGATGTACACAGACTAATAATAATATGTGAATGAAACAAAACACAACTTTAGGTCTATTTTTGAGAAGGTAACAACATTATAGCATGACTTAAAGCTCACAAGAGTCTGTTTAAATCTGTTTCCACAAAGAGAAGCAGGTGTTTCCATTAATCTACATTACAAGTCACATCTGTAGAGAGGCAAGCACACGTGTTTTTTTTTTCTTTTCGTTTTTTCTAGAAACAAAAAGTGCTTGTAAGTGAATAAATGCTAGAAGTTTAATGCCACACTGCAGAATATTATAGGCCAAGTAGTTGATAAAAGTCTGACATTTAAGCAGTAAGTAGGAACTTATCAGGTTATCAAAACTGCTGCTGGTTCAATTTCTGTTCCATCCCATGCCCCCAGCTGTTGTGTCCTTAGGCAATACACTTATCCCCCCCATGAGAGTGAATGGGTGAATGGTGCCTTGATGTAAAAACTCTGTGGGGGCCTAATACAAGAACTGTTGTAAATGTGACGATGTATTTGCCGTTCATAATGGTTTTTGCTCATGGGGGTGTCTGTATGTAATGTGATCATATAATCCTGTTTTGTATCTGAACCATAGATTGTAGAGCTATATATAAATGGACATAGCTAACCTGCTAGCCACCATGTTCCAAATAGGAAGTGAGCATGGGTGTGCTTCAGGCTCCATCGACACTGGTTTCAATTGACTTCACAATGAAAAATAATTACCCTTCTCTCTGTAACTGCTGCTGCGAGCCTTGTGATTTTGGTCTTAAAATGTTTGTATTAACCTGCTCTACATGATCCTGTTGTTTTTTTTATTTTGTGATTTTGCCCGTAAATATATTCCTGATATGTAACTCAGCTCCAAATTGACCCCTATAACTGCTAGCCTTGATAAGCTTCATTTGGATGAAGCTGAACACTATGGCTGACGTCACACTCTTTAGTCCACTTCTTTAAGGCTGGTTTATAGTCCTACATTGGGTGATGTTGTCTTGACACAGGTCTGAATCGTACAAGCTCATCTATTTCATTTGAATTTTTTAAAATTGTATTTACTGTGACAATAAAAACTGCATTAGGCTCAGATGCAAAGATATCTCTGCCAAACTTTCATACGTTCATATCTGTTTTAATCAGTAGTCTTTTTGCAGTAGTCAATTACAGCACTTGCGTTCTCTGGAATTTCAGCTCGTAGGAACATTTTGGATGTACATATGTGTGTGGCACGGCAAATACCGTAAGTTTTCTGACTGGGTTTCATGAGCGTTGAGGAGGTGTGCAGCACTTCCATGTAAATTTGACAGACAGTGGTCTGGGTTACGTTCTAAAAATAACCCACAATAGGCAAAATCCACGAAGTAGTCAGCTTTATTTTTTACAATTATTATATATGTTAAAAGGCTGTAAAACCCCTCATCACACACTTTATACACTTTTCTCAGACAGAAACTCCTAGCGGCCAAGTTTTGCAGTCCTTAGTAGTGATCTAGCGGCCACCAAGTCTGATTGTGGCCGAATGGTCGGGAAAAGTAGGACTGTTTTTTGGTCCTAGTCTGCCTCATACATGTATGTCAATTTGACGTGCACATTCTGTACTGTACAGGAGACCCGTAACGGAGGAGACAGTGTCTACAGTCCCTTAGCCAATCAGCACGCAGAACACAATACACCATGTCCATATGCTGTGAAAAATTAATAAATAAATAAACATGCAAAATTGAAGAAAAAAAATAAAAAATCTGTGAAACAGCAAGACTGTGAAAGGTGAACCGCAATATAGCGAGGGACGACTGTAAATGTTTTTTTAGACTGTCAGTGCTGTGCACTCAGCCCTGCACAGTGTACAGTGCACTTTGTATAGATCTGCACTGAAGCTGTTAAGTCATCAATAGTTTGGACAAAACAGAAAGATTTAAGACCTGAGCCCTGACCTCTTCTTTTGTTGTTACAATGAATGAGAGTGTGGTCACTAAGGACTGCGATCCATCTCATCTCCTCTATTGCTCTGCCAATGGTCAGAAGGGCTACACAACTTTTCTGAAAATGTAAGATCTCTAGAAGTTTCTGCCTCTTAAAACCACTGTGACACATCTTATTGTGCTTCCTGGGCCCATATCGGGGTATTTTCTGAAAACACTTGTGATGTCATGTACAGGAAGTGCTCCACTCTGTTTTTAAACTCTGCACATCTTCACTAGAATCAATTGGATCATTTAAGACCTGGAATTGCTGATCTCTACTGAGCTAAGGAGCTGTAAAAGGAGCTGTTAACATGAAAACCACCACTTCATGACATCACAAGGTGGAACAGAGCATTTGAGCTGTGTATGTAGACAGACTAATTATACATGATGACTCAAACATGTGTGAATGAAACAAAACACAACTCCAAGTCTGTTTTTGAGGAGTTACAGCATTAGAACATGACTTAATGCTCACAGGAGTCCATGTTTCGTAATATCAGAGCTTTGACTTATCTGTACAGCAACATCAAAGCAGCTGAAGTGGTTTAGTCGGAATATATAATTACCCACTAAGCAGAGGCTGTTACTTACTAAGAGCAGTGTGTACTATTGTTGTGTCCTTTGGCAAGAGAGTCCACCTGTGTTACCCTTCTATGAGCGATGGAGCCTAATTCTGTGATAAAAGAATGATTATTGAACCAAATTACCCAAATTACCCAAATTACCTGATGTGAGTAACAGAAATGAGCAATTCAGAACAAAATATTCTCAGTGGTGGTCTAGTCCGGGTTTTACCTCTAGCATTTGCTTCAAGATAAAACTATAACCTGCATGGCTACAAATACCCAGGCTGCATTTCTTCTGTGAGGACAGCATGTATGGAGCACATCTGTCTGAATATCTCACACAGTAAGAGGAAGTAAGATTAGAGCTGAGTTTGTGATGAGTGATGAAAAAAGTGCAGTTTCCATGGCAATTAATGATTCAAAACTAAATATTCTATTGTTTGAATGGAAAAAAGTACTCAATAATGTGGCCTATGCATGAACAGGAAGTTGCAACACACAAATACAGTAGTTTTATGTGTATACTGTGTGGTGCAGGCATCTATCTTCATTCATTTATCTCACTGATGGAAAAAGTGCACTGTTGTCACAACAATTAGCAATTCAGAACCAAGTATTCTGTCTTTTGAATGATAAAAAGTAGTCAAAATGGCCTTCGTATGAGCAGGAAGCCTCCACACATGACTATGGTTTTATGTGCGTGTTGTCACAACAATTAGCAATTCAGAACCAAGTATTCTGTCTTTTGAATGATAAAAAGTAGTCAAAATGGCCTTCGTATGAGCAGGAAGCCTCCACACATGACTATGGTTTTATGTGCGTACTGTGTGGTGCAGGCATCTGTCTTCACTCTTTTATCTCAATGTCCTGCAGTGACCTTAAGTGTAAAACCTTCCTCTGATTAAAAACACATGAAGTCTGCTCCAATCACAGCCACGTTCTGTTCTGCAGGATACAACACAACGCAAACATCTCCAAAAGTTCTACACAACTTCAAGACCTTGGTGCAAATTGGCCAGAGCTGGATGACAGGACAGTGTCCGTGTGTGGTCGACTACTGAGCATGTGCAAGAGAGAAGGAGCTCAGACACACAACGTGTGTGTTTGTGTGTGTACAGTGGGTGTGTGTGCACGCGCGTGTGCATCTCTACAAATGTGTGGTTCAAATGTGTGCAAGTGTGCCTGGGTGTGTACAACTGTGTGCATATGTACCGCGTGCACGTGCGCGTGTGTGTACAAGTGTGTGGCTGTGTACAAGTGTGTGCGTGCGTATAGCGTAGCGTGTACATGTGTGTACAAGTGTGTGCATGTGTACAGTGTGTGTGTGTGTGTGTGTGTGTGTGTGTGCGTACACGTGTGTGCATGTGTACAGTGTGTGTGTGTGTGTGTGTGTGTGTGTGTGTGTGTACAAGTGTGTGCATGTGTACAGTGTGTGTTTCCAGCGTGTGTGTAGAGTGTGTGTAGAGTGTGTGCAGAGTGTGTGTAGAGTGTGTGCGTCTGAATGAAGGTTTGCCTAAGAGTCCATTGTTGACTTCAAACGGATTCCTCTGAGGTTTTAATTATGCTACTGCTTAACTTGGCACCAGAGAAAGAGAGTGATCCTGGCTGAATCCTATAAATCTAGCCCGGCGCAGACAGGTCCACGCCCTCTCCAAAAGCCCTCCACTCCCCCGGACCTCCCAGACGCGCTGGGGAGGCGCATCAGGCCAGGGCCCCAAACCACAGGCACCTAACGCCAGTCCCAAAAACACAAACACAGGGCCAAACAAGAGAGCCTGCCCCAACAAGCTCCATCTCTGCAAACAGCCTTCATATATGTGAGCTTTTATAGACTTTCCCATCTATGTTCTAATGTTGTTTCCTGGAGTTGTGTTTTGTTTCACTCACACATTTAACACACAAGCCCTGTATATTTTGGATGAAAACACATGGATGAAGTTGGATAGTTTCAGTCCTGGAGTTGCCAATCTCTACACAACAAAAAGTAAAAGGAGCTGTTGAAAACTCCCGCTTCATGACATCACAAGGTGTAACAGAGCATTCTTGAACTGTGGAGATGTAGACAGACACATTAAAACAACAGGTCTGCAACAGGTCTGTTTTTGAGGAGGTAACAACATTGTAAAATGGCATAAAGCTCGATCAGAAGAGTTGGGGGTGGGATTAAACATGTTTTCTTCTCCCCACTCCATTTTGGGCAATTTTTGTTGTTATTTCTGTTATGATTTCACTAATGCAATATGTTCCATTGTACAAGAATGTAAATCTCTTACTTGCCCAAAATAAATACATAAATAAAGCTCACAAGAGTCAAGTTTGCGTGATATAGGACTTTTCAGAGGTTCATGGGGAGGGGACACTGAGTCATTTCATCAGTAAATCAACAATAGTCATTTGATCCATTGGTTTATAGAAAAAGCCCTTTGAGTCGTGTCCAGTGGAGGCCTGAATATAATAAATGACTGTGTTGACTGTAATAAGAATATTTTTCACAACTTCCATGACCGCTGTCCTTGGGTTACAGAGTGATGGACAATTAGGACGACTGTTACCATAAACAGTTTCAAAGAAAATCGATTTTTATAAGTCTATTTTCCAACTATTTATTTAGCTTCATTTTTAAGTGTCTATTTCTGTTCTCTTGGTATTCTTGAACTATGGGTTGCAACACTGGAATTTCCCCATTGTTTGACAAATTAAAGTTCTGTCATCTTTTCTTATCATTGCCCTTTGAATAGGTAAAATATCTTAAAATGTCACAGTACACGATGTAAGAAATGGACTAAACAGTGTGACCCATAGTGTTTAACTCCAGTCAAATGAAGCTCACTGACAGTAGGAGTTCACATTAACAATAGGAATTTATTTATGGAGAAAACAACAAAATAAAAAACCCATGATCATGTTCAACGGGTTAATACGAACATTTAAGACCAAAATGACAATGTTACAGTTACAGAAAGAGAAGTGACAATTTTTCAATGTAAAGTCAATTGGAGCCAGAGAAATGCCCCCATTTTCACTTCTTCTGCTATGGACTTGTACTGGTCCTGTTCTAGTCCTTGCCCAGTCGTGGTCTAGTCCGCATCTCTTATTTAGATATGGTGTGTGCTACTGTGACTTCACCCACAGTGGATTAACAGTGTGTCTTGCTCATAAACACAAAGGCAGCATTGCTTCACCAAACTGTCTGACCACAACCCTTTAGTCACAGATGAACCTTACCTGTCCAGCCAGATTAACGCTCTGACAAAACTTTATACAGAGGAGTGGATCTGGAGCTGAGTCCTGTCTCCTGATGTCAGAGGGCGTGATTGACAGGTGGATTAACCAATCAGTGAGAAGCATGCTACAAACATGGCTGTAAAAAAGGAGAAACATCAAGGACAAAGAAACAATACTTATTTTTAAAGAATCGACAACTCAAAGCACCAAACTATGACTTATCTCAGGTTAAAAAAAAGTTATACATTTTGTTCTGAATGTTATGTGAATCTTCAAGAGGAGATATCTTCTGCATTTGAGAGACACGTGGTTGGATCATCTTGAGTTTTTAACGCTCTGTGGTCTGATTCCAGTGTCTTCTGGATTTAAACAGAATGTAGGAGTCCCTTCTACATTTTGCTGCTTAAACAAGGATGAAACTACAACCCGTGGTGGAATATAACAAAGTAAAACTACAGATAGATATAAAGATCTCTAGTACAAAAACAAAAAAAAACAACTGATCCTATTGTTTTGCACAAATCTGTAATAAAATCATTACATTTGAAGCTTTATTGGGATGTCAAAATCTGCACATATTATACTTTTTACTCTTTTAAGTACATTTTTAAACAGGTATTTTATTATGGGAAGTTGATTTTTTTCATGTGATACTTTTTTGCTCTCCACCATCCCTATAACCAACTTCACAATCTCCCAGAACGTATTACGCGTGTGAGGACATAACACCTCCCTAAAAAGAAGCAAGTTTAGAGCTTGTTTTTTGTTTCTCTGAAGGATATTCTCTTTGCGTGGCCAGCCCGTCCCCGCTCGCTCCACACAAGACAGTCATTACCCGAGCCGCTGCCTTCACATTCATAACACGGACCTCCAAACTCTTCAAGGTGCTGTTAAAGCGTCTGCAGCATATGGAGCCAAATTATGCACCAAGACTTATTTGCGACGTGCGAAAATTGAAAGAAATGACATTCTAGCTAACCGCCGTTCCTCCGTGTATACTGACTCCATCTTTCACACACACCAGCGCGCCGTACAGTGCAAGACAATTACTCACATTAAACACCAACAGATGCTAGCTTGATTAAATTTGACCGTGTGATCACAAATGGAAAGCGAGCGGAGTTTGGGGGCGCGCAGAGCCTTCCCAGAGCATATGCCGGAGCAGGTCGGAGAAAGTGGGGAAGGAAAAGCACAGAGGCGAAAGGATCTGAGGACCACCCGCTGTCTGGGCAATGCTGACAACAATACAAGTGTGGAAAATGCCCACGGAGCAGCAGGCAGCGCCAGGGCCCGACCTACACTGCAAAAACTCCAACGTGGCCAAGTTCACAGGACTGGAATTAAGACGGTTTTACTCTGATTTGAGCTAAATTATTTACCAGTGGAACAAACAACTTTCTACACTTAAAGATGCATTGTGTAACCTTTCTGTAGGGGCTTTGTCACCTTCTTGTTTCTATGGAGATGTGACTGCTCTGCCTGGAATGTTCCACAGTGTAACCAAAAACAGTTGCAGGTGGTTTTACAGCTCAGAAATACCTAGAAAAACTGACATTCAGACTGTGAGCGAGGCCTCTCCACAGACCTGACCTGTAACTTGGTCTGCTTCGGTCTCCAAGAAGATAGAAAAGTTACACAATGCACCTTTAAATTAAGAACATTTTACATCATTTGATAGATTCAACTATAGAATCATGAAAAGGTAAATTGTGTAACCTTTCTGTTGGTGGGTCTGACAAAAGCTTCTCTCCATGGAGATGCCACAGTATGGTATTAAACCTTTCTATCTCCATGGAGACCAAACTAGAACAAGTTACAGGTCAGATCTGTGGAGAGGCGACCCCACTCAGAGTCAAAAATCCTGTTTTTAAGGTATTTTTGAGCTTTAAAATCACCTGTAATTGAATAAATGTAAAGTAGAGAGTTTAATGTCACACTGTGGAACATTCCAGACAGAGCAATGACATCTCCATAGAAACAAGCATCCAGACAAAGCAGTAACATCTCACACACGGAGAAAAGCGTCTGACAAACCCTCCACCAGAAAAGTTACAGAATGTACTTTTAATATGATACTGTGAAAAAATCCAGGCCAAGTAACAACATCTCCATTAGGGCTGAGAATCCTTAAGAAGTTGATACGATATATACATTAATACAGTGCACTTTCGATACGATATATTTCAGATCAAGTCGATACTGTTCAATTAAAAATAAGTCTAAAATGGCTGTGATACTAAAAGTTATGGTTAAACCACTTGTGCAAATTAATATGAAAAACACACATTTTAATCATCAAAACAGTGAAAATGTCTAACGTGTCCAATAAACAACAAAACTGTAGCTCTGACACAAAATAATCTAACCAAATATACCAAAAAATACCCTTGGCAATGTATCGATACAGCAGCCCCTGATATCAATACTGTATCATCACATTCAACAATACCATATACTGTCTCTCATATATTTCATATTTCTTGGAATAGTGTCATTGTTTAATAGGGTTAGGCATAATAATAAGTACTTTTACTTCAGCCTAAGCCCATGAGGTTGTATTTCTATGTTTTGTTTTTGTTTTATGGTATACTTGACTGAATAAACTCCTAATACTATTACTACTACTACTACTAACTACTACTACTACTATATTGCTATTTTAGTATTTGGTGGACCCTTCACCAAGAAAATTGTCCAGTGCACCTTTCAAATAAGAAAAACAACTCTGTGCACCTCAAATAAGAAACAAAATCAAATGGTGCTTGAATTAAGAAATCCACACTTTCCATTGGTGGATCATTTTACTCGTTAAGTTGAAGCGACTTCAAATAAAATCAAATGTTGTTCTTGTTGTTTTGTGCAGTGCAGCAGGCGGCCGTGTGTAGCCGTGTAAACAGGAGAATCAGGATCGGTGTGGAGGGAAGGGCATTTTGCTGACTGGGATGTTCAAAAAGACAAAGCTGAAATGAAAACCATGGAATTATGGTTTACCCTGGATGCCCTTCCTCGTAAACATTTGGTCACTTATCCTGACTTAAAATTGTAAATATTTAGTTGTGTTTTGTTACATTCACACATGTTTAATACACAAAGCATATTTGGGCTGTTCTTCTCTCAAACAGAAAACACTCGGTTCCACCTTGTGATGTCACGCAGTAATGCAGGAAGTGCTCCACTGTATTTTTAAACTCCACACAACCTCACTAAAATCATTTGGATGACTTTCAGCTCTAGAATTGGCAATCAAAATATGCACAAGTGATATTTGTTAACCTGAAAACTACCACAAATTGTGTTTTAGAATGGACCTTTTGTCCAGACTCTTTAGATTTTGAGTAAAAAAGAACATAGACCAGCTACAGTATGTTCTAGTACAAAAGTAAAGTAAAGTAAAGTAAAGTACTTTAAAGTAATGCAATATTTCACAGTATGGTATTAAAGCTCTCTATCGTCATGGAGACCAACCCAGACCAAGTTACAGGTCAGATCTGTGGAGTCAGAATGTCTGTTTTTCTAGGTATTTTTATGTATAACACCATCTGATATTAAACAAATGTAAGGCAGAGCTGTTTAATGTCACACTGTGGAACATTCCAGGCAGAGCAGTGACATCTCCATAGAAACCAGAAGATGACACACTCACTACCGAAAAGTTACACAACACACCTTTATTGATTCACCAAAAACCTTGAACTGAAAAAATATTTAAAAATACCTGCTGTTCCCGGCACTAACCACTTAAAGAAACATTATGTAAACTTTTAGATCTGAAACCTTCTCGTTTCCATGGAGATGTTGTTTTGCCTGGAATGTTCAACAGCACAACTTGACAAGGACATCATCTTTCTCCTCGTATAAGCAGGTAAATGACTCAAACAAACCAGGTGTTTTTTGTGTGCACCTTTTTGCTTTTATGTCATAGTTAGCTCGGCCTCAGTCACAGCAAATTGAATAAGATGTGGCTTTTAGTGTAAAGGTTGAATCTCGTCATAAATTACCAAATCGGTAGTGTTATTATTTCTGTCTTTGTGTCAAAAGTCATCCTTATCCCCCCGTCTGAGCCCTGTTCCTCTCCCACCTCTCTGCTCCTCTCTCTCCTCTGGTCATCATCTCTTCATCTCATTCTTCTCCACGCTCTCTCGACTTCCTGAAGCAGCCCATATCCTCACACCCGACATGAACTGTGGAGCTGAAACACAACAGAGGTGTAAATTGGACAGTCAATAACAAGTCAGTGCTTTTTCACAGCTCTAAGTCAACATCAGAGTGAAGACGTTCCACCGACTCTTTTACATTCCCTCTGAAGGAGAAAGGATTCAAGCTGCACCGAGTCTAAAGGTGCACAGTGTTACTTTGAGGTTGGGGGGCCTATAATGTACCAATATATGGAACTAAAATTACATAAAATGTGTTTATTTGTGAGTTACATTCTTACCTGTATATTGCTTTTGTCTCCTGTTTTTTTCTATGCCGATTGAAAAGTGTAATGTCACACTTTGCAATACTGGATTTAAAGCAATAACATCTCCATGGAGTAAGTAGTTAACCGGTCGAGCCCTCTATAAGAAAAGTTACACAGTGCAGCTTTAAAAAGAAGCAGGAGACTCTGGATTTCTGCTGTAGGAGAAGTTTATTCAAGAAACAAATGAAAACACATTTTTAAGTAGCACAGAAAGAAAGTATCACTGTAATCTTGTCTAATAAAACTATTCCATCACCACCAGCACTCACACACTTCACATTCACACTGGGCAGTGTGGGTGAAGTGTCTTGCCTAAGAACACAAAGACAAAACTTTTGGTCTGAGCGATCGATTCTCCAACAGTGAAGCTGGAGGACCCCTGCTCTAACCACTGAGCTGCCGTCGCCCCATGAACCTCACTGTTAAATGTGAGCGTGAAAGAAGTGACTCCAGACCAGCAGAGAGTGAAAAGAGCCCTTTTATGTGACATCAGAATAGTGAAGCTCCACACAACAGGAGCATGCAGGTCTTACAAAGGAGCTTCTCTGTATATACACACTGAGGAGGACTCTAACTAAAGAAAAATGGACATACAGTACATGGACTTGAACTCATTTAGCACACTGTTCATACATGGATATAACATAACTAACAGAAATCCAAAATATGTCACAGAAAGATGCTTGTTTACCGGTCTCTTGTCCCAAATATATAAATAGTTGTAGTCTGTGTCTGAAGGAGCTGTTGCAGTGGAAACATTTGTATTTATTTACTCTGGAAACAATTTAATCTCAGTGTTTGCAATAAACAGTAATAAACATAAAATCATTCATGCTTTCATTATACATATATGGAAATCTCTTCTCATCATCCAGCTCAGGTCCTCTACCAGAGACATGGACCTTGAAGGTTCTGCAGTATCTTTGCTGTTCCTGCTCTCTTCTCACCTGAGACGTCTGATGTTTCTCCTGGAATCTGCTGTAGCTCCTCCTCCAATGTTGGCTTTACTGCCCTGAGTGCAACACTGATGCCTTCACCTTTCAGGCCTTCTCCAGCTTCTTTGAACCCCTGATATTTCTCAAGTTTCTCGTGTTCTTAATGGTCTGAATGTGTTAAATTGAAGATCAGATTAAAGTCTAGTACAGTTAGCATCACACCTCCAGGGAATGTTGATGATAGAGCTGTTCACAAAGAAATGTCAGCAGGGATCAAACTGGAGCTGTTCTTTATTCTGAAGAATATTTCTCCATCATGCTTGACAGGGGATGGTGCAAGATCTCGTGCAGCAAGATGTCGTGAGGCAAAACTGCCACAAGATCACGCATGTGTGAGGAAAATGATCTCGTGAGCTTTTTTTTCCCAAGTATTGACATTTGGATTGGGCCAAAAAAGGGTTACGCGTTTGTGAGTTACATCTCTTATAGTTCCGAAAAGCAATACTAGAAATGGAAACTAAAATATGAAATCAAATAAATAAGAAAATGTGAGCACAAAACTGTAAACTGAATGCCTCAGGAATTACGCTAAAATCTCGTCTCGGTTCGTTCTCATGGACCCAGTATCGTTTCGTTTTGTTGAAATTGTGTCTCGACCCATGTTCGATCAGAAGTATTGCCCTGAGTTACACCATCTCAGTGGGACTTTGCACTGTGGGAGAGTGAGTGAGGATGGGGGCGGCGGAGAGAAGAGGGTGGGCTGAACCAAACAAAATGTGTGATTGTGATCTAGCGTGGCCCACAGCCCGTGCAGACATGGCGGCAATAGCGGTATGCATGGATAAACTCATAAACAAACTGTAATTACCAGCCCATTAAGAGTGAGACCCTCGCAAACACGCGCTCATAATCTGTACACAGGAGGGATCGGGCTCCACGCACACTTCTGCACAACCCACTGAGCAACGGATGGAGAGAAAAAAAACTGAAAGTGGAGCAAAACAGTAAATGATTTGTGACTATAAGAGGCTTAGACCCTCTCCAAAGACATGTAGCTGTGTTGACGCTCATCACTGTACACACACGACGGCTTGGGTTCATTTACAAACGGGTGATCAGGAAGTGGAAGGCAAATTGGCGTTTTATTTGAGGTGGATAAACAGATTTCTCATCCGGGAGCAATCAGAAAATAATCAGGACGACGCACAACAACAGACCAAGGAGTTGGGGAGAGTCGCGAATGTTTGAGCTGGACACTTTTGCACCAAGTTTATGAACACGCATCAGTCTCCTGTACAAGTAACTGAACTCATTTTGAATAGGGCATTTTGGAATAGTTGGTAGCTGTATGGTACATCCAACTGCAGTGTGATCCATAACACACAAAAATGCATTAAAACTTAACTTTTCACATACAAAACTCCATATATTTAATGCTAATACAGTTGATTAGAAAAGAATAGCATGGATCTGTTATATAGGCTGTACATACAAATGGACATAGCTAACCTGCTAGCGTTCCAAACAGGAAGTGAGCACGGGGGCACTTCCAGCTCCGACGACTCTGGCTCCAATTGGCTTTAAGTTGAAAAATTGTCACCCCTCGCTCTGTAACTGCTCCATTAAGACTCATTTTGGTCTTGAAATGTTCATATTAACCTGTTCTACATGACCCTGCTGTATTTATTTAGCTTTTTTGTAAATTCCTAATACGGAACTGGCTCCAAATTCGCGCCTAGCCTCATGAGCTTCATTTGACTGGGTGACGCCACACTCCCAGTCTATGGCAGGAATGGGCAATTCTTTTTTCCATGGAGCCACAGAAACAGAAAATATTATGGAGGCCAAAACTCATTTCTGCATAATATGAATTGTATTTCTTTATTAAAAAAAACTAACAAAACTGATGCACTGGTCATACTGGTTTTATGTTATGACTAAGCAATGAAAAAGTGAGGCTGCCTTACAAAAAATGTAATTTAAAAGCATCTCTAATACAAAGCAATGCAGTTTTAGTCCAAGCATGAGGCCAAGTTATCAAATATGTTTATTTGGAATTTCAAAAGAGTTTAACAGGCCGGTCAAAGTCAACCAAAGGACCTGGTGTAGCCTGGGAGCTGGACAATGCTGAGGTCTGGTCTAAGGTCTGCTATTAAACTGGGATTTCTGGGTTTCAGATGATATTGCACCATTCTATAGGAAAATATTCTTTAATACAAACGGGTGAAATAATAATAATATATGGTCCAGAACAGATGACAGATGAGAACATGACACTGAAGCAGGACTGCAAACTATTATCCAGCAAAGTTAGGAAGAAAATCTTGTGAAAATGTAATAAAAGTAATTGGGATTGGGATTTATAGAGTTCTTAGAAGGCAAACGGATTTTAAACTGTGTTACTCATTCACTCCAGTGGTGGAAATCTTCTTCTGTAGCCACCCTGGGTCGAAGGGCAAAGCTGTTGACTGCCAATCTCTGTAACTAACCCTTCCACCACACTGATCTGAATCAAGGTGAGTGAAGTTTCTTGCCTAAGGACACAATGCCAATACATGCTCTAGACTTAATTATGTCATATCACACTATTTCCTGATCTCTGTTATAATGTTTAACTCACAAACCCTGCATATTTAGCCATATGTAGTTCTTCTCTCAAACAGAAAACACTCATGTGGTGATACAGGAAGTGCTCCGTTGTGTTTTTAAACTCATTTGGAGCTTCAGCCATTGAACTGCCATCTGCTAAACTGCAAATTTCTCTGATCTGGCCAAGATTTTAAAACATGTATCAAGTTATTCATCTTGTTTTCACATTAATAGACCCAACACTGCTTAATTCTAGTTTTACGATAGTTTATTTTAAAAGAACTTGTCAAAGCAAAAGATCTTGCTGCATGGATAAATAATTTCTCTTCTTTTAAGTAATTTTCTGATAGATTTTAAGCATTTATATCTTACATTTTGGACAAGCTTTTTGCCATGTACTGAACAAAAGGTCAAAGTAGGTGTTAATTTTGTGAAATTTTTACTTTTAATGTTCATAAAGGGATAGAAAATGCTCATGGATTTTTGAATGATGTGAAATTAAGTTGCCATAGCGATTGCCAATCCAAAATAAAGGTGGAAAATTGTCCTCCAGGAATAGTACAAGTGATTTTTTTTTTTTTTTTTGATGACAGCTTTTCAATCTTACATTTACCCATTGTAGCCCTTTATTGTCAACATGCACTTAAACCTTTTCTTTCCTGTCGCCCTTCTCTGTCTGGGCCAAGTCCGTCTGGATTGAAGCCTCATCCGCCGCGGGGTTCATTATACAGGACCTGCCTCTGTGCGGCTCTGTGGCTTCCAGCCCTTTGCATGATACTGCAGCTTTACTATGACATTTTGGACATTAATATTGCAAGGATTTTCCCTAAAGCTCATGTGTGGCCTTATGTATTCTTACAGTCTCCTTCAAAGGCACTGGTCAGGTCCTTTCACCCATATCGTAGGTGTGTGTGTGTGTGTGTTAGCGGGTTGGGGGGATATGGCTTGATCCGCTCTCAGTGTGCTTGTGAATAGACCCTCGGTTGTAGTTGCGGACAGCTTCTTTACCCAAATCTGGGAACCTTCAGTGGAACGCGGCGAGACTATGAGTGACGGAGCAGGACAAGCCCGGCGTCTGGCCCGGCTCTGCTCTGACATTTCACCAAAGCTCAGGTGATGGAGGCTGCCCTGATCCCCCTTCAGAGCATGTTTATTCAGGAGACAGCTGGACCAGACCTGCCTCGGCTTTTTGAAGGGAAAATTGCCTCGTGGGACAATAAAGGAACACTTGGGTCATCGCTGTATTTGGATTTTGATGGAGTATTTTGTCTGTATTTGAAAGAATAAATAAATAGAAATACAAAAACTTTTGAAGAGCAGTCCATCCATCTGAGTGTGTCTACCTTATTGATACTGAGCACTGACATCGAGCTGGGGGTGTTCTACATGTAACTCTATTAACAGGTTGAATGTTCAGCAGTTACCATGGCGACACAATGCACATATTAGCAAACAGTGACATAAAAAGATGATCTGAAAACAAAACAGAGCATATTTTAAGGAAGCTGTGATCAGTCTGGGTTTTCATGGTCCATTCAGGAGTTTGATTTTCAACAAAAAAGTTTAGGTTGACTAACTGAAAAACTGTTGCTTAATGCTATCTGGCTTATGACTTTAATTTTTTGTCTTAAACTTGTTAAATAGTGCCAAATCATCTCATCTGATCTCATCTTTTTGGTCAGATTATGTATAAAAACACTTGATGACGTCAGCTGCAAACTATCAATTTGACAAACATTTTTGCTATTTTCTGCTACTCAAATTATATATATTTCTGTTTTATTACATTTTTTCACTGTTACGCAGGAGCTGAACGCTGTGGGTGACGTCACACTCCCTCAGTGCACTTCTTTATTCACTCTGTGGTCCCAGAGCAGCTGTGGCTTTAGACAAAACTACCAACACAAGCGTCAGAAGCAGATGAAAATGTCTGTGAAGTACTATGAGTGTTGGAAGACACTGTAGAAATCTGAAGCACCATTATTGTTACTTCATTACAGTTTGTCAAATTGTCCAAATCCACTTTATTTCTATAACACATTCAACAAACAAAGCAGTTTCCAAAGTGCAGCACAGAGATCAGAAATGACGACAACAAAAAGGCAAAAATTTGGTCATACCAGTCCCAGCACAAATCATTAAAAGCCAAACCATAAAAGTCACTGTGTTAAAAGTCAGAGAATAAAAGTGGGTTTGGAGACGAGACTTCCACTCTCCACTGTGGGGCTGTTGTGAAATGGGGGGGCAGAATGTTCCAGAGCTTAGGGCCAACCACAGAGAAGGTCCTGTCCCCCCAGTTTAAGTCACGTCTTAGGCTCCACGACCTGGAACTGGCCCTCAGAGTGTGCGGGGGTGTAGATCTGGAGGAGGTCCGAGACGTATTGTGGGGCCAGTCCAAACAAACAATAAAATCTTAAAATCAACTCAAAACAAACTGGAAGTCAGTGCAAAGACGCTAAAATCAGGGTAATGTGCGCTCATTTGTTTGGTTCCAGTTAAAAGGCGCGCAGAAGAATTTAGATTTCAGCCAAAACGCTTCTGATACATATTTGACTCTTATCAATATATAATATAAGAACAGTTCAATTATCAACCAATTTGTCTTGTTCTTAAGGTGCACTGTGTAACTTTTTGATTGGGGGTCCATCACCTGCTTGTTTCTATGGATACCTCATTGCTCTGCCTAGAATGTTCCACAGTGTGACATTAAACAGCTCTACTTTACATTTATTAAATCACAGGTGGTTTTATAGCTCAAAAATACCTAGAAAAACAGACTATGAGTGGGGTCGCCTCTCCACAGATCTGACCTGTAACTTGGTTTGGTTTGGTCTCCGTGAAGACAGAGTTACACAATGCATCTTTAAAGCTTTACCTCAATTCCCCAGTGCACTATAGACTCTAGAAAGAGAACTGCATTTGAGCTAATATAAATGTAAATATATGTACGTTCTTGCAAAAATAGACCAGCTTTTTGTTCTTATAAAAATGCTAACGCTAATCTCTGTTGATTTATTAAAACACGCTAAAATTATGAATCTGCTGTTAGGCGTTTCTCTTAAAAAACTCTTTCTCTCCGAGGATGTAATCACGGCGTATTCATTATCATTGTGTATAATGTTTTTACACAATCACAGGTCTCCCACTGCTCAGAGACGCACTTCTGTAACCAATCCAAACAAAAGTTAATGCGCCGAACGGTGGCAATTCTGCTCCATTGTGTTCTGTGAGTGGCTCTGATTAAGGTGATTAAAAGGAGTCAACACTATGGAATATGACCTGCTTTCACTCGCACTTTTTCGTACTTAAAATGATAGATTAATTCGGTTTTAAAGTGCCTGTATTGTGGTTTCCAATCTTTGTTATAATGTTTTCTCGTCGCAAACAGAACTTGAGTTGCTGAGTTCTTCTCTCAAACTGAAAACACTCTGTTACACCTTGTGATGTGGTAATACAGGAAGTGCTCCATTGTGTTTTTAAACTCCATAAACAGACAGTTTAACCATATAATTGCCTATCTCTACTGAACAAAAGAGCTGTTAACTTGAAGCTTCATGACATCACAAGGTGGAGCTCATAATAAAAGTTTAGTCAAACATGTGTGAATGAAACAACACACAACAGCGACTTAAAGCTCACAAGAGTCAGTTTTGCATCATATAGGACAGGTCAGATCAATGGGGAAGCCGCCTTTTTAACAAAAATACATATGTTTTCAAGGAATTGTTTAGTAATAAGTTGAATAAATGCAAGTGATATAAGTTTAATGTTATACCGTGGAACTTTCCAGACAAGCAGGTGGTGTACTCTTCACCAGAAAAGTTCCATAGTGCAATTTTAAGTCAAAATGAACAATGGCTTTTTAAAAGTTAGGATTTAAAAGAATATGTGTATGATATTGCAGTTATTTCAAAAGGGGTCCACTGTCTGTTCTGACCTCCCTTCATTACGACGTGCCTCTTTTTACACATGATGGTTTTCCAACACTTTATAGTATCACTATTTCAACATGTCTTCTTTTTGTGCGTCTACCCAAGTGCTATTGCTGTTCTGCAATGTTCTTAATCTCAACTTTAAAGTCACGTACAAAACCGACAAACACAGTAGCCAACTTCATACTGACAAATATTTATAGTCCGTGCTCTCAGGTCAACTAAATCACTTTGCTCTTTATGCACTACAAGCACTTTAACCCCCTCACATATTATTCATGTCAGAAAAGCATTGTTTGAAAAAAAAGTCAACTTATAAGAGTCCCAAAAAAAAGTCAGAGTAGTGGGATGTTTGTAAAATAATGTTTTAATGTAACGTTTATGCCTTTTCTTCTACAATTAAACGTCAGTGTCTAAACAGCGGCACATCTGAATAGAAGCATGGAACCATTTCAAGAGGAAGTTTCACATCAGTAATTGTTGTATAACTTTTGGGAATCACTGCAAAAATTGACATAAAAAGTCCTATAGTAACATAGTACAGAAGTTTTATTTTATATGTGTTTATTTTTTCAAATCAAAACTGTAGTACACAATAAACACATGTTATAACACATGTCATAAGGTTAGTTGATTCTAATCTGGAATCATTGTTTTCACTGTATTATCATTGGGATATTGTGGAAATGTCAGTGGAAATGTCAGTTTTCAGTAGTATTTTGGGGAAAGATGACGACATTTTAGGGCTTTTTAGACTTTTTTTGAAACATACAAACAGAGGAAAAATATATAAATTATAATATCTCTTTAAATACAGCTAAACAAATACGTTGGAAGCAGTAATAGCTCTGTAATAATAGCGGGCTCTTAGCTGGCTCTTAGCATTTCCTGATAACACAAATAAACATCTAATTAAACACACATTTTCTATAATCTAATACTGCTAACAAAAACACTCTGCAAACACGTTGATGTATATGTGTGCCTTTGTTTAAAGCACTTCTCATTTCTTTAATACTACATGGGACGAGCTCCAGCTGACGCACTGAAAACACCTAAAACATGTAGCGATAAAAACGTGAGCATCTGATTGGTTCCAGTGCCTGTCAATCAAACACCCAGAACAGCAGAAATAGATTAAGTCCTTCCACACAAGTACCTCTTCCAGTCTCAGCAGCTTAAAGGAGCCTGTTATATTAAACGTCTGTACAGGAAGCCCACAGGGAAAAAGGTGAGGTGGTTAAATAACTGAAGATCCAGTCTCAGTGCAGTTTAGTGAGTCCGTTATGAGGCCGTTATAAGTCTACACTCCCTGGACTCTGGTCAGATTACAGCTGGTCCTCAGAGCCACATTAGAGCAGCACAGTCCAGTTTATGTGAGTGAAGAGCAGCGCTGTGTTTCCCCAGGGACGCATGACTTCTGCAGCCGGTCTCCAGTCTGTGGAGCAGGACCCAGGCAGAACAAAGCTCTGGCGTGGACATTAGAAAAGTCCGGCCAACACAGTACAGTACAGAGTGTGTGTGTGAGTGCATCTGAAATATAATGTTATTGACTAGGGATGTAACAGTAACCGAAATATCGTGATGTTGTATTGTCAGAAGTCTCACAATAATATCAAGAGCTGTCACAATATATCAAATGACATGTTCCTTTGCATCGTTTTATAGTAGCAACAGTTAATAAACATAGAGAACTACATATCCCATGATGCATTTGAATGCAGACAACTTGAATAAACTTTTTTTTTAACTTTAATTCTTAGGATTACAGTAATAATTCACAGCAAAATCTTGTCAAGGCATTTTTAAAGCAAAAAAAAAAAGTGTCTGATCTACAATTACATTAGCCTCTCTAAAATATTACAGTAAAGATTCATATCATGATAACATCGTACTGAGATTTGGACATTGTTACATCCCTATTACTTACATGAAACCAGAGACCTTAAAACTGCTCTGGGTGACTTTTCTGGAAGAGGGTCCACCCCTTCAACTAAATTTTATCTATTTATTTTCTGAAATTATTTAGAATTTGGCATTTCATTTCACTATCTCCATGGAGCCAAGCGGGCCACATCACCAGGACAAGTTACAGGTCAGATCTGTGTAGCAGTAACACCTCTTTACAGTAATAATACATGTTTTGTTTCATTCACACGGATTTAGCACACAAATCCTGAGTTCTTCTCTCAAACAGAAAACCCTACCTTCCACCTTGTGATGTCATGTGGTGGTATAGGAAGTGCTCCACTGTGTTTTTAAACTCCACACATCTTCACTAGAATCATTTGGATCATTTAAACCCTGGAATTACCTATCTCTACTGAACTAACAGTAAAATGAGCTGTTAACTTGAAAACTACAACTTCATGACATCACAGCGAGGATCAGTATTTTGAGCTTTGGAAATGTGGACAGACGAATAATGCAGGCTTATTCAAACATGTGTGAATGAAACAAAACACAACTTCAGGTATGTTTTTGAGGAGGGAACAACATTTTGGACATGACTGAAAACTTAAAAGAGTCCATTTTGTGTAATATAGGACCTCAAAACTTTGGTACTAAAAGTCTAAAGCGTGTATTGCCCACAGGCTTTGAAATACGTCTTGTTAATGGAGAATCTTCTGCTTTTTCTTCAGTGCAAAATGGGCCTTAACCTGTGCATATTGTGTGTGATGAGACTGGCTCAGGTTAAAAATATATAAGTGTTTGGAGATTGTGAAAGCTGTTGTGTCCCCTGGTGATGAGGGAGGAGGCGCTCTTCTCACAACAGTCACCAGGAAATGTCTTTGGGTCAGAGGTGCGAAATAATAACTGGTGACGGCAGAGCTCAGAGGTGTTATTAATTACACTACCTGCTCGTTTGTGTGTGTGCATGTGTGTGTGTGCATGCGTGTGTGTGTGTGTGTGTGTGAATATTTATCACATTGTGGGGATAAAAATCTGTACACACACTTTATTCACACCTCACTCGTCTCCTTTATGGGGACAAATTTCAGGTCCTCATTTGGTCATTGGCTTTATTTTATTATTAGACCAACAACATGATTTAAAATGTATACTGGGGTTAATTTAGGACGGGGTACGGAATTAGCAACTAGTACAGTTCAGGTTAGGATTTGTTTCCGCAATGAATACAGTCAGTCATGTAGTGTAATGTGTGTGTGTGTGTGTGTGTGTGTGTGTGTGTGTATGGGGGGTACAGGGCGGGTGTGTGTAGCGTGGCATTCTCCCTTGTTGTCACGGTGCCTAATGCGGCTGCAGTTTGACCGGCTCTCAGGCTCTAATGTGTCTGTGGGGACGAGCAGATCCTAATTAATCTAGTTCTGACGTCCGGGCAGAAGGTCCCAAGAGACTGAGGCTGTACACAAGAGTGAGGCCGT
>KN500560.1:0-35374 GCA_000787155.1 Scartelaos histophorus | reverse complement strand
ATACTTTTAACTTTTACTTCAGTACATTTGACAAAGTGCATCTGAACTTTCTACTCCACTTAGATCTGGAATGAAAAGTAAAAAGTGCTCTTCTTGTAGGTGTGAGAATTATTTTAGCACATTTAATTTGAGTTTCTGCCCTAACTTGAAACAAACCAAATACAGAAAAACAGCCAGAAAAATGGGGAACAAGAGCCTGTTTTTCCTTTTGATAACTTTATACTTTGCCGTGAAATATCTAAAAGTTTAATTCACAAATAGACTGCATAACTCGCTATATAACAACTATTAAACATGATCAACATAAAATTTTGCTGCGCCCCCTCAGTATTCATTAAAACTGGCCTATAGAATGTTTTGATGAATCATTTACAATAAGCTAAATTCTTTATCAAAACCACTCCTTTTCATCCTTTAATTGCTGTAAAAACCTTTGCAAAATACTTCTTTAAGAACATTTTTAAGCTGAAATACTTTTTTTTTCTTGTGGTAGCGGGGAGTTGGGGTGAGGTTGAGGCCCAGACCCCCAAGAACCCACAGCCCGCACCTCAAACCTGATTACATCTCAGTGAAGACATGTGGAATCTCTTTTTACCCTCGATTTCACCTATTCTTTACGCGTTTCCCCTTCTTCTCCTTGACCGTCAAAGTGGTCTGTCAGGAGAGGGCAGGGGAGGTGGGATGTGGTGGAGGCTGTACCTTCTGGAGGCGAGCAGCAGATGGGTCGGGGGCTGAGATGACCTGGTATATGTGTGGGGCCTGTCTTTAAGGTGCTGATAACATTCACGGTGACGATCTCCCCGGAGATGCACAAATGTCAACAGCCGTCATGTGCTATGGGCTTACGGTCTGGAAGAGAGCGCCGCCACAGAAAGCCCGAGTATTCCTATTGTGAGGTGAATGACATATTATCATGTCCGCTCACGACTGTCCTTATCTCTATGGAGCTGTCCCCCTTTGACCTTCTTATCTTGTTATGCGCAGTCAGTCCTGAGCAAAAACTGGTTAACTAGGAGAGATTCTAATTGATCCCTCAGCAATCCAATAAACCAACAGGCTTTAGTGAGCACATAATGGGTTGTTTGACTCAATTGTTCTATATTTACTCACCAACAGATTTCTGGCTAATAATAAAGAAGTATAAGAATTCATAATCCATATAAGCATCCAATAGCAGTAAATAGTAAAGGCTTAATATGTTATTTTTACTCTTGAAGGTGGTGTCCATTTAACTAGTAAAATTTTACTTTTTTAAATTTACATAACCTACTTTATTAGACTAAAAAAAAAGTAAATTCAAGTATTAAATAGTAACTTTAAAGCAGATCCAAATTTTAGAGGTTTTAACCATGTTACAGTTGTTTCCCCACATCATTTACTCACTTGAAGTTGCATTTAGAGTGATTTGAGCATGTTTGAGCAATCTTTAATTATTTATTTTCAAGACGCGCTTGATTTCATCACTACTGCTGTACAGCCATTGCGCTCTACTTCATTTTTTATTCTCATTTTACTTTCCTAATTATTACATATATACATAACATGTTGATATAAATGATTAAAAAAAATCTACTCAACAGCGTGATGTGCAACAGAAGTGCAAACAACTGCATGGCTCTTTGTTATTGATGTTTACGGCGCTGTTTGGTCCCATTTAAGCTATTTTAGACTATTAACAATGTAAATATTTACCATATAACAATTACCGTATAATTTCAAAACCCATAATGAGCAGATTAATCTCTCAGGACTTTCAAATTAAAAGTATGGCTTCAACAATATATTATATCAGACTAATGTAAGGTGTATGAGGTTACTGTTAAATAGTCAAAATGTCCTTTCGTTAGGACAAAACATATGGAGCGTTTTAGGCAGACCAAGTGAGGCGTGGCTGGGAGAAATTGGAAGTAGGGAACTGTCCCAGGATGGTGCAATAAAGTGCACATCAATTACCTAACGCACTGAGGCCTGTCCGCTCAATCTACATCAGTGAAAAAAATCCAGCCACGTACGCCAAGAGATAAACGGCATATATAAAAGATCATTATATAAGAAAAAAGCGGTCTATATGACAGCGCTCATAACATGAAGCTAGCAGTGTTAGCTGGCAATGATCCGGGGTAAACAATCTTGCGGGGCTTAGAAGCAGTCTGTGTTCAACTAAGCTTTGTTTATTATTACGCTCAATCTCTCAGTCTCATCAAATGCTTGGAGAAAAGGCACGGATGCATAAACGCATATTGTTTAGCTTAGCGTTAGCCGGCGAAGGAGTCACAAGTGAAAAAAGCGAATCTAAACCAGATGGTACAACCCAATAAGGGCATTAGAGAAGACAGCGGAGACAGAGGAAGCGGGCGTATATACCGTACACGCGAGCCGGTGTTTTTCAAAAGGCGCTAAAGCTAAAAGACATGGGGAGAGGAAATACAAAGGCCCGCGTTCTCATTTTCTGTCGGAGAGCCCCACAAGGACCACTGGAACTAGCTTGATTTCCCCAGTCCAATTATATCTCCGCACTCAATCCTTCCAGAATAGCAACATCACGCCCAGGGACGCCGTCTGCCTAACCGTGCCGCGCCTAATAGAGTCCCCGAAGTTGACTCCTTTTCATTGCTCCTAACTAATGGACTGTGATATTTTTCCCCAAACCGACTGCTGCATCTCTGGCCCCTGGAAGCTAATCTAGTCAGTGCCCAACATTGTGGCAACCCAACCACCTCCTCCTCCACCTCCTCCTCCAACGCCGTCGCTGCTGTCTGCGTTCGCCTGCCAACGCCCCGTCCTCCCTCCCAGCGCTCATTAGTACTTCCTGGCTGGGCGCTGATTGTCAGAGGGGCCCGTGCGATGCCGGCGATGCCCGTGTGGCTAGGTCGGGCAGAGGAGGGCTTTAATCTAACCGGGCTCGGAGACAAGTGGCGGGGACAGGCGGGAGGGCCGGCGGTCGCGCAATCTCCACGCCGCAGATGAGGACAGACGCTCGCTCACAGCCACCTATTGCTCTCTGATGTGTACTTGGGGGCCGGAACACAAGCAGGAGAAGAAATAGGCAGGCATAAATCCAGTGGAATGGCTCCCTCTGTGGCCGTACTGCAGGCACAGAATGGTCCTCCAGATGGCGAAGGGACATGGCTATGGTGCAATACAATCACTGGCATGGCAGAGCTATCAGGGATAAATATGAAGAGAGCTATATCTTTCTACAGGAAGACAAGCCAGGGCTGTTTTCTTCAAACTGTGATTTAACAATGTGTTCCAATCAAAGGCAGTTTTGGCTTCGCGGCGAGGGAGAAGAAATTTCCAGATATTAATATTTCGCCATTTGTAGGGATTTTCTTAGTGGTAATATTCAGATGATATTCAAATGATGTCCTTCAGAAAAGTGACCAAATGTGCCTGTTAATGTCCTGTCCTAGTTGTGAGTCAAATGAGATATAAAAATGGGAAAATATCACTTAAATCCTTTCTCACTGGTTTCCTTTTACACTGGTTTAAGTTTGTTGTTCAGCCTATATTGTTCAAATACATAATATTGTAATTTTGCATATCATCAAAACAACTACAGTGATATTTTCAATTATTTGACCACTTGCTCACCTCTAGAAGAAAAGAATATTTCTAGTGATGTTGTGAGCATGTTATACAGTAACAACTTCATACTAGATGCACTACCCAGAGACCTAATATACTGCAAACAAAATTCAATGTCTCAATTCTCTTCTCTGCACTTAGGATAAGATGGTGGTAGTCTGTAACTAAGGAACCACCCACAAGTGCTTCTAATTTGCTATCTCCCAGCTATAACTATTGAAAATATACCTTTGTTAAAACCAACTTGCATGTTGACAGCCTCTACCATCACCTTGTTGTGTTAATACCAGTGAGTGCATAATCTAGCCTGGTCTCTGTATTGAGTTAACAGTGTGAACTGGTTTAGTGTGCAGGGGTTAATGACTTCCCTAATTGTGCACCTCCAAATGTCAAACATTTGTTTATCTGCTAATTGACCAAAGAGTTAACAAAGGACTCTATTAGACATTCAGGGCAGCACTGTCAAAGAGCCTTTCATACATAAAAAGCAATTACAGCATTCTCTGTGCACAGCCTTTTAGCTGGTGTAATCTGCAGGCTAGATTCAGTAAGGATAAGAGGCAGGAGTGTAATTATCAACATTATTCACATTTCAGAGTGCACACTTGAACACAAAAAGCAGTGGCGCCTGGATGCATGAGAGCAGCTTGTCCTGGTGCACAGAGTGGGTCAGGTTCCAACAGGCAGCAAACAGGGAGCTAATGGCAGAGGAGAGCTCCAAACACATGCTCCGGCCTCGCGCAGACACAGGGGACTTAAGAGCCGCGCTCCCCAACGCTGATTATCACACCTTGGCCGGCCCGCCCGCTCCCGCTGCCCTCCACGCATTGATCTCATTTGGCCAGGAGATAAGGCAATAATTGGATGAGGCCTCAGAATCAGATGGACCTGCTTGGCTTGGCTAATTCTCCTCTTCCTGGGTGGACTGGGCCCCGGGCCAGAGGGGCAGCCCAAGGTTAATCCCATCCAATCCCCTGTACTATGTGGCCCTGGGCTGCCCTCCTGACTCCTGACTGTTGCCCAAACATATCTTATGTAACTGTGTTAAACTTTACAAATCACATCTACAAACATGCACAATGTAAACTTAAAGCATAGTGCACTTTTAACTTTTCAATTTGGAATGTCTTTTTAAAGGGACAGAATTGCAGCCAAGACTGTTTGCCTCAGAACAGCAGTGGCTACAGTTTATAGTTTATTTCCAAGTTCAACATCCACAGTCCTAAACCACAGCAGTATCCCAATTTACTCTCTCTCTAATTTACTCTCTCCCAGCCATATATAACCATATATAACCATATATAACCATTGCAATGAGTGTTAAAAGCAACTTACATGTTTTCTGTTCTTTAACATCACCTTGTTGTGTTAATACTAGTTAGTGTATTGCCGAATTTGGATAAGAATTATTTTAATGTAAATTGAATTATTTTAATGTAATTTGGCCCAGAGGTGGCCATGCACCCATTGCGTCTTCATGGAGATAACGTCACTTTGCCTAGAATGTTCCAGGTTACTTAGAGATACATTCCAAAGCAAATAACAAAGCAAACATTTTCAAGAGCTGCAAGTGGAGGATATTTGGAAAAGGAGCATGTTCAAGGAGTATGTTTTACTAACAGCTGATCCAACGCAGCTGCCATCTTGACTGTTTTGATTTAAAAATACAAAGCATAAATCACATTATTGGTTATCTCCACCACCTTTAAAATGTCATTCATGGCTGTGACAAGAAATTCCATTCACGTGTAAAGATATTTAGTATTTGCACATTATACATTCAGAGATTGGATTTGTATATGAAAGGCTCATCAGGAAGAACGCGATGGGGGACATGCTCCTCTTGGGAAATACTAATCTTCTTATTGCGTACATTTATTCAATTCCAGAGTCAATATGGAGCAGATCGTGAATGGGCTGTGTGACATGTGCTTTGTGTGTCTGCTGATAGGACTGACAGAGGTAGACGTGATCACCAGGGAGTACATCAGCGCTGACAGCTCCGATCAAAGCGGCGCTCTGCAGATTAATCAGCTTTGTAAGGCGTGACATAAATAACCTCAATAGGCAGTCAATAAATATAGAAACACTCTAGCATTCATGGAAGCAGACAGCAGTTGTTTTGGAGGGAAATTCTGTTACTAGAAGTGCTCTGAAAGGGATTAGCATGCAAACCTTATTTAGTGCTAATCTGGAAGACATAATTCAGGAATAAAATTTATATAGTGGTGAACTGGCTTGTTACACTAAAAGGGACATATGTTAAATCAACTTTTATGAGCTTATAATAATATAATAACAGTGTTTCCTGATCATAATCTTAATAAAGTTTGAGTAATTCTGTACTGTCTTGCAACTGTTTGCTAAGAAAATTCATCTCTCCTCTATCCCCGCCCACTGCTCTGTATTTAATTGTTAATAAAAAAAGAAAAAAATGACTCCAGATCATGCATGTAGGCGTAAAAAAATGTCATATAGTCATAATATGTTGACTTTAATTTTTATTTACACTAAAATATGCAATAGGGCTGCAACAAGTCATTATTTTAATAGTAGATAAGTCAATGATGCATTTTTCAATTAGTTGATTAGTTTAATTATTATTTATATTGTACATTAAGACTTTGGAAATAGATTAACAACCAAACAAAGGTTAAAATAAGAATGTTTATGAAAAAAAATGTATGTAAGCTTCCAGATAACAATTATGATTATCAAACTACAACTATTCTGGTACAAGTCCAGCACCTGTTTGCATTCATAAAGTTATGCTCGGGAGATTGTACCACAGTAGGTATTAAAGTCTCTTATTATTTTACACAGTTACAGAGAACACCTTAAAGCCCTAATACGGAGAACATCAGATCTGAAAACTCCACCAGCCTCACATCAACACGTTGCAGAACCCAGCTCATCTTTTGAAGAGAGGTATCAGGTGGTGACAGTGTTTTTAAAATGACCACCTCTGCTAAAATGGGACCCTAACGGAGACGAGCTCGGAGAAAGCATGGACACGAAAATATAACAGCAGAAAGGGCATTCGCTGGATCCCGGAGTCCGCCATCCAGATTGCAGATGGATAAGTGCACGTTAAAACAATATCCCACCGACCACACCAAATCATTTCTTATAGCTGCCTCTATTTACCGAAAGGCAGCTTGTCTCCCACCGGGGCCGAAACAAATGAAAATGTTATTTCTCTACTCATGAACTCCTACCCAGTCTGCTGTTGCACTGCTGGCAATTTCATTTCTTTTCCAAATTTGACTTAAGCCCACGACTTGAGGGAAATAATGTCTCTGGAATAATCTTCTTCACCTGTAATTCCAGTCTGCGAGCATGTCTGTCTTTCTTTCAGTATCACTACAATATCAATTTATTTATTTCTCGTCAAGCCTGCAGCCTGGTGGTTTAGGGGAAATTGCACAGGCTCTTCTTGAAATAGAAGTGTTCAGTGTTATTCAGTCAGATGGATAAGAAGGAACATGTTAGTCTGAGGTCATTATAACCAAAATGGGCATACACATCAGGACGACATTTATGAAAACATCTGAAACCTAAAAAAAGTACAATCCAAATGTTATGTCAACTAAAATAGTCACTGTATCTGCATTAAAGGTGCATTGTGTAACTTTTCTGATGAAGGGTTCAACATCTGCTTGTCTCCATGGAGATGTTGTTGCTTGGTTTGGAATGTCCTGGCATTAAATGTAACCGTCTTGCATTTACTCAATATAATATGGGTTTTTATTTGCTTCAAAACTTGCATTCTTACTGTGAAATGGCTGCTTCTCTATAGATTTAACATGCAACCTGGCGCCTGTGTCACTGTGGAACATTAGTCTCCATAGAGAGAACCTAGTGACAGATCCTCCACCCACAGTTACACATTGTACCTTTACATGGCAAAATTCATTCATAAAAGGCCCTTCTGAAGAGCCTTTTCACTATTTCTAGTGCTACTTTAAAATCAGTGAGTGGAGGCTGGGGTCAAGATGAAACAGATGAGCTGAACATTTTTTAATGAAATCAGACTCTTTGTAACAAATAAACATTTTTCAAAGAAACAGCTACTGCACAAATTTTCTTGACTGCTAAAAAGCTCCCAAAACACTGAGAAATGACAAGAGTTGACAGTTGTGGTAAAATACTGGTTCTGAAACAATTCAAACCATATCATAGAAATACTTGGTCAGCATATTTAAACCAGGTTTATAACAGGATTAATCCAGTTCTACACAAGCACAAAGCCAAGTCAAAAACTGGACGACATTATTATTTAAAGGTCCTAGATTACACAAAATTGACTCTTGTGAGCTTTAAGCCATGTTATAATGCTGTTACCTCATCAAAACATCCATTATTATAAATGTGTCTACATCACCTAAGCTCAAAATGCTCCATTCTACCTTGTGATGTCATGAGGTGGCTGCCTTCAAGTTACCAGCTACATTTTACCTTTAGTTCAGTACAGATGTAAATGATCCAAATGGTTCTAGTGAAGGTGTATGGAGTGGAACAACACAGTGAAGCACTTCTGGATTACCGTATGACATCACGAGGTGGCACAGAGTGTTTTCTGTTTGAGAGAAGAGCACATATACCTAAATGTGCAGGATTTGAGTGTTAAATATGTGTGAATGAAGCAAAACACAACTCTGGGTATGTTTGCGACGAGGAAACATTATAACATAGATCGGAAAATAGTGCAATATGGGCCTTTTAAGCAATACTAAACAGAGACTAACTCAAAGGAGGACAAATTTGACTTGAATTAAATCTAATGCACAAGAACCAAAAGGAGCACAGGTTAAGAAACACTGGGATCACATTTTTGCAGGTTCAATACTATACTATGCATACTATAGGAGTGAATATGCTGTTGGTTTATTAGCAGGATATGATCAGCCTCCCAATGAGTGTGTTTTGTCTGCTTTTCTGCCTGGACTCGAGAGCACCCCCACCAGGCCATTGTGAATACCGCACTACAGCCCAGCCTCTCCTTGGGGGGGCCAAAGGTGTGTTGGTGTTGGCGGGCGCACCAGTGTATACATGTGTGCGCGTTCATGAAAGAGAATGTCAGTCGATGAAGACCTCCCATCACAAAAGAAACCACTACTTCCCCTCTCCTCTTTTTTCGTTGCAGCCACTTCCCACATTGCTCTCATCGCTATGGCAACCGGCGCTCTCTCCTTGGGCTCTGCATGCATCCAATCAGAGTGAGACCTTTGTAGAGATTCCTCTGGGCTGCACTTATTCAACTTACCCCAGCGGAACGGCGTAGACACTGAAAAGGCTGGAACAAAGAGCAGAGAGCCTCCCTCACCAAAGCGCGCCGTGACATCAAAAATTGGGGCTGTGGGGCTCGGGTTAGCGGGAATGTGGAAGAGATATGCGGCCAACAAGCTGCAGGATGTATGGCAAAAAGGGGGGAAAAATCGGGGTGGCGATGGCACGACCGCAGCCAATTTTCTGTGGAAATTATGTGGAATAGGATTTGTTATTGGAAGCCTACGAGCCGGAATTCTTGGCAAGTATCACATGGCTCTGGCACCGGTTTAAGCTTGATAAGTCAAAATGGATTCCGGCTGAGACTATTTATGTCATTCCTGAAAACATATGGATAGGATTCAGACGCTCAATACTTTCAACCTTCAACAATGACATTCAACACCACTTGTGCAGTCCATTAATCTTCCATGAGAATAGATTTATCATTTACAGCACTGAGGGATCTCGCTCAGACAACATTAGCCCGAGCGGTATTTACCACAGAGGCCTTGATTTAGATCGCTTTCGTCAATTAAAAAGCCTTGTATCCAACGCTTTACAACCACACCCTCTTTATAGAACAGTTACATCGTCTTTGCGTCCAAGGTCTTTAAATGTAACACAGTCTAGCCCGCTGTCAACACTGTGCTTATGTAAAGGTCACTGCACACAATCACAGTACTTACTTTCATTTAATTATAGCCGTCCGTGTTTCCAGATCTGAATGAAACTGTAGACATGCATAGCGGTAGGCATGCCCCCAGAACCGGGACCTAGTGGGATCCGCGGCTGCTCCCTGATGGACACAGAGCTGCCGGGGTCCTAGCAGGCTGATCCAGGCAAAGCAGAATTTAGCCTGAAAGCCTTGTCATAAAGTGTGACAATCTGTTCCTGACAACCTGACTGCAGGCAACAGCAGATAAAAGGAGGAAGAGGAATGGAAGTGTGGCACAGAGCACCAGATTGGTCCTGATCCAAAATGCCAGGAGTGAGTGTGCCCCTGCCAGCGCAGATCTGCATTCTGCACTCGCGTTTGAGGTTAATGGGAAACACAGTGCCTTAAAAGAAGACTAATAAAACATAATATAGTATACATATATTATATTTTACATGTTAATTGTAAATAGGGACAAACGATCCAATTTTTGTATTGGATATCGCGATAATACAGAGAAAATTACAATTTTTTCTGTATTATTGGACCAGATATCAGCTTCCAAATATCGGTTCAATCAATATCCAACGTAATAACATAAATAAACACTTTTTATTGGCCCAAAAAGTATGTTTGAACTTCATTTTTTTTTGTCTGATGAAGGCCTAGTGCCGAAACGTTGCATGTCCTAATAAATCTTCACTATTTGCAAGTAAGACGGTGTGCGGGATTTCTCTTTATGAACTTCATTTATACAAAGATGTGCTGTAGTTACTCAAGAGATATAGAAGAGCTACATTACACATTTGGATCAGTTCTGTCTAATTGTATTTTTGTTTTAAGGAAATAGATGCAGTTTTCATCTCTGCACTGGTATCGGTTTCATATCAGGTATCGGCAGAGCAATTAGAAAAACATTTTAAATGGCAGAAGCAGAATCATTAAATACTACTAATAGTCCTGCCTCCTTATGCTGTCATTTTCACCCAGGCTGGCACCAGAAATACAACTTAAAATAAGATGATTTTTTATTAACATCAAAGGTGCACTGTGTAACATTTTTCTCCATGGAAATATTATTGCTTTGTCTAGAATATTTCACAGTCTATTAGGAGGAAGACGAGCTGGATACAGCACTACGCTACATTACAGTTCAGATCTGTGGAGAGTCGCCCCTATTCACAGAAGGAATTCATGTATTTTTGAGTAAATATAAACACCTGTACTGAAGAAGTGCTAGACAGATGTTTAATGTCATACCATGGGACATTCTAGGTAAAGCAATAACATCTCCATGGAGACAAGTAGGTAGCGAACCCAGAAAACCAGAAAACTTGCACAACCAACTTTTAAAATTATTATTTAGTTTGAATTCACAACACAGTCTTGTATTTTAATGTAGCACAATATTTCTAATTGGATAGAGCATTTTCCCCTTAAAGATGCACTACGTAACTTTTTGGTTGGGTGTTCCATCACGTGCTTGTTTCTACGGATGTGTTGCTCTACCAGGAATATTCCACAGTATGACATTACACAGCTCTACCCTTACATTTATTAAATTACAGGTGGTTTTATAGCTCAACAGTGCATAGAAAAACAGACATTCTTCTCATTTAATACTGTACTGTGAAAAATTTCAGACAAAGCAATAACCTCTCCATGGAGAAAAGCATTTGACGGACGCTCCACCAGAAAAGTGACACAATGCACCTTTAATTAGACAATGATTTCAAGTCACTATTTACACAGGGGCATTTACCAGATTGTTTTCCAAATGCCACATCTCCACGACATTATATTTAAACCTGCGGAGAAGTCATTAGATCAGCTGTCTGTTAAACCCCTATGCATCCACTGCTCATTTCGCATTATCACTGCGGCGCACACAGAGAGGACGATCCCCCCGATAACGAGCTAATTATAGGTACAGCGTTCTGGCTCCCATATCTAAATGCTTGTCCCTAATAAGAAACATTTCAAATTATTGAGAGGCAAAGAAAGGGGAGAGAGTGACACATAATTGATGCGAGCAATTACATGTTCAGTGTCAGAGCAAATTGGCCGGCGTATCTGGACATGCAGGGGGAGCGCGACCTCATTTACATCCGGGTGTCAGCCAATAATTGGAGAATGTACTGAGGAGGTGGGATGGGGATACTGTCCGTTAATATTACATAAGCATTTTACCACTGGTTCACTTAAAAGGTGCACAACGTTACATGCAAATCCAGAATGATATCTAGAGTGATGAGAAGAATACTTAATATACATATTCTGAATACTTTTACCTCGAATTGCATTTAAATTATAGTGTCCGAATGCAACACAACATTAAAACACCTTTATGTTTGTTTGACTGTGTGTTACGCATTTATTTGAGTTGCGTTTTCTATTTTTCCCTCTAATATCAAGCAGTTTGAAGCCTAAATTGAGTGATTAAGTGCAACAATGTATTCATGTAATTTTAGAAAAGTAACTGCAGAGGAATACATTTACTCAAAATTAGCACCTCCGCAACACTGTGTAAAAGTACAGAGACATATCAGATCAGTGTGTTCACCGATTCCTTCAATGATTCTGCAGAAATCTGTCTATACATTTTCATTTTTTTCCCTTTTTTGTCCTCATAAGCAGCCATAGTTACATTACTTACGCATTTCACCTGTGAAGACGAGTGTATTCTGGATCCCAGGCTACTACACTATGAGACTTTTCTGTGTCTGCCACCTGTTTGTCTAAATAAAGATGTTCCAGCATATGGCATTAAACTTCTCCACGTTGTATTTATTTAATTACAGGTGTTTGTCTGGGTAAATTAATCATTGGGGGGGAAGATATATATTCTTACAGAAAGTGGGATGAGCTTTTCACAAATCTGAAGACATTTCCATTGAGACGAGCAGGTGACAGCCCCCTGGAAAAGTGCCCCTTTCATTTCCTGGCTAAATGTTCATGGAAAAACTGGGAATGACTTTATGACAAAACTATTCAGTGACATCGATCTGTTTGTGAAAAGTGTAATTTGAAATGAAATGTCTTTGCTGCGTGCACAGGACATATGTGATGTGTTTTAGTCTAAAAGCAGTAATCACAGGCTCAGTTTTACTGTCGGTAAGAGCGCCTCCAACCTCAGACCGCTTCAAAAGCCTTAAAAGACCATGAGCCTGACTTTAACTGTATCACTACCAGATGTTTCATTACTAAATAACCCTCACCACAAGAAAACATTGTCGTGTGAGAGGAGCCTGGGCCTGGAGTAAAGACTTTTGGAAACCACACTTTTTACATCAACATTTTAGCAGCAAAATGTTAAAAAAAAAGAACATGCATCATTCAGTCTTTGTGAAAACAAAACATTTCACAAACTTCAGTCAAATACAGGTTATTGTCAGTTGCGCAGTTGTAGCCTAAATGTACTTACGGCGTATTTGCCTCAATACAAAAGCCACATATATCTAGGGCTGATTCTGAAATAGGAAATATTTATTAAAGTGTGTCCGATGCGCCTCCCATCGGGCTAGCTAACACGGCTAACATTGACTGGCGGCTCCGAACCACTACGCCGTCTTTCTACTGCAGCTCTCATCAAGAGCCTAAGGTGGAAAAAAGGAGTAACATGCTGTTTACTCGCAATCCCAGGTCCGTAATTGCCAATTTATTTGATAGGCAGCTGGGTAATGATGGCATTTCACCCCTGCCGCAGAGACTAAACGGGAGTGATTCATCCGGCGCTCCTGCCCTCCCTTCTGCTGCTGCCACCCAGACTGAGGCGGTGTGTGGGGGGTGGCTGCCATGCTGGCTTCAAACGAGCCCAAAAGGAAGCACAGCGCTTCACAGCAAATATGGGTAAGCCTGCCAATTTAGCCGGGGTTTGGGGCTCAGCTCATGTGCCATTTGTAGAGCCTAATGAGCTGGCAGGACAGAGTGAGGAGAGGAGAGAGTGCAGGAGCAGCCCTGACCTCCTCTGGCCTCGTCCTCGCAGTCTCTGCCAGGTCACACACTCGCTTCATCTGCTCCAGCGGAGCGAGCTGCTCCAGTGCACCACTGCACGAGCACCCGACCGCCCGCCATCCCCCAGGCCAGGGGGACAGGGGAAGGAAGTGCTGCAGCAAATACCATTAGTGAACTGTGGCTCTAATGAACAGGCCAGGTCAAAGCAGCTCCTGTTTCACACTGCTCTGTGCCATTAACGAGTGACTTCGAAGCTTTCTCTTTGTCTGCACTCAAAGAGAACATCCCCAAGCAGCAGAGCACAGCCAGTGTCAGTCTGACCACTGCTCTAATTCTTTATTATTTCAGTGTAAAGGACACAGCACATGTACATCGGACATATAATATAATACTAATGCATGAGGTCTGCATTACGTTTTTCTCCTGCTGCTGAAAACAGCGTTATCCGCTCTGGTCGCACCTCTGCCCATGTGTGAAGTGGGGTTTTACACTGTGGTGCAGGGGACTTGTTCTAAAACCTGTGAGGATTAGAGACTATCTGAAGTGACATATCGCTGTAAAAGTCAGTCCTGTGCAGTCCAGATTTCAGCAGCTCCTCCCTGACGCCTGCTCTCCTGAGAATGAGCAGAACAAACTGGAGCAACATGTCGTCATCACATGTGCAAGAGCTTTAAGGGGCATTTTGTACAGCTGCAGACATAAAGCTAAACAACTGTTTACCTCTAAACAATGCACTTCTTTCAATACTTACAAAGCTTTTAAAAAGACTACACCACTCTGTACTGTATGTACAGCTGTATATGCAAAAACAGTTTTGTTCCCAGTGAAAAGCTCTAGTATTACTGAGCAGCCACATGGTAGTCAAATAGTATCAGCAAGTATCTGTTCAATTGTTGTTGTCGACATCAGATTTCTCATTTCATTTTGTGCCCAGTCAAGCGTCTTGACGCTACACAGAGAATCAGCTCTGCTTCACTTGTCGGCCGTGTCTCTCTCAAAGACTGGCCTGCCTCCGTCTGACATCTTTAATTATGGCCTGATATCTGATCTCTTGTGCTCACAAATCACACAGCGGCTGCCTGTCTCCCTGGAGTCTGCTCTCTTTACATTCTGGAACATGTCACGCTGCACACGGCTCTGGACTCTCTCTGTTGTGGCTTACCCATAAGGACCAGGGAAGTGCGCTACTTGCAAGCACTTTTTGTTTCAAATGAGCAAGACAATTCTTTACAGATTTATGAATCAATAACACTGCAGCAGTTATCCAGAAGTCTGTTTGTTCTGTCTTAAGTTATGATGAAATTGAAATAGACAAGCATAAGAAAATTATTCACTGCTGAATAAAGGCTCTTTATGCATGTATGTAAGCTTTGTTTTTTCCTCCTTGTTAACAGGTTTTCTTTTTTTGCACTGTTTCTTTAGCTATGCAACACCAGGAAAATCTATTTGGAGCGATATCAACCGGCAATATGAAGAAGAGAAAGTATATTGTGTGATGTAAATAATCAATGAAATGTTCAAACTTCATTTAGTTAACTTGGTTTACACAAAAGTATTTAAACAATATTACAATCTGCAGCAAACAATGGATATTGGTTTTTCCAGTGTACCCCACTTAAAGCTCAAAGTAACAGGTACACACTCCATTGTTGTGACTTGGAGCAGTATTAAGTGAATTAGTAGTGTACTTACATCTGTTAGCCTGTCTCTGGAGCTGCTCCTGAGTGAAGGCTTGGACTCTGCACTCTCGCTGTCACTGCCCTTACAGTTGTTCTGCCCGTTCTTCAGCTGCAAATCAAAAAGAAGAATAACGCGTGATTAAAGCAGACATATGATGCTTTAGCTGAGTATTTAGTCATAAATTATAATTATAATCAATGTATGTTGTGCAATATATACAATAATACTGATATAAAACAGTGCAGTAATAGAAAGAACTAAGACCCCACCTCATGTACCACTTCATCATAAACACCTGATTTTCACTCTTGGATGTATGAATTTGTTTTGAATCATAGAAAAGTAAGTGGGGATAGGGGGAAGGTCAAACAACCTCATATGCATTTAAATTACTCAAACATGCATATGCATGAACATTGACTATGCTTATGCAGAAGAAAGACCATTTTAAGATCACTCATAAAAGTCTATTTTCAATAATATGTCCCCTGAAAAACTAAGAAAACAAAGTAAAAGAGTCAATAGCCAGCACAAAATTTGGTTCATGAATATGTGAGTGCTGGCAGTGGCACTGGGGCTGTCTCTGTAAATCTGTCATGTTTGGGAGTCTATTCCACGGCCATCACTGGGCTTGCCAATGATAGGCGCCATCTGATCTCACAGTATGAAACTCCTCTCAGCCCAGCACAGAGAGGAGTGGAACAAAGACCCTCCAGAACCTTCAAATGGAGCACTACCCCTCTCCGAGCACACACCACATGCTGAGGCAGCAGGAGCCCGCTAAGTGCCATCCTCCACACATTCTGTTTGAGATGCAGCAAAATGACAAGGAGAGGGGAAAAGAGGAAGTGCCAATCTCACGCCAACCCTGGGCCCTTTTCGAACTGGAGAACAATCAGGCGCTTTGACAGAAAGGGGAGTGGCTCTGTGTCCTATACCAATGCACTGCTCATGAACATAGTAAAGACACACCACAAGACAACGGCTGGCGTCAGTTCAAAGCACCGCGGGGCAGACGAGACATCCAAGAGCGAAAAAACTAAAAATTGACAATAACATTATGCAATTACTGTCAATTTGTGTTACATTTGTTATACTGTTAATTATGGCTAAGGAGCAGGGCTACATCAGAATGCAAAACTATGGCAGTGCAATTAATCAAATTTTAATTAAATCAAGCTCCCATTGTTTCAAAACGTCAATGTTGGGGCTTTTTAATTAGTGGTCAATGGCCAATCCTCAGGTCGAAGTAATACATTTTAAAGTTAAATAGCACTAGTATTGATTATGTACAGGAAATGATTCAAATATTCCTGTGTTAGAAAGAAAAAATAATAATAAAAGATGTATTTTTCTTTTGTCACATCGACCAACCCTAATGTAACTACTTCTCCATATTGACAATTTATTTCACATATTTCATTTTGAACTGAATAACATCTGAAATGCTGAAATCACTGTTTATATGCTTCACCTCACTGCACCCTCAAAGCTCACTGCTCCTGTCCATCTCTTAGACCGACCAGCCCTATTTTCCTGCTCTTCCTTTCAGGTACAAACCTTCATTTAGTGTGATGAAAGGGCACGAGGTGTGGGAATACTAAACGAACCCTTGAGTTAAGCAGATAATTAAAATGAAAATGTTCCCTTTTCTGTGGCCATTAATGATGTGAAAAGAATCCTATTCCTTGGGAGAATTGCACGACAGGAGGAAGGCGGTGGATTGGACACAGCTCTGAGCCTGATAAGAGACTCTGGGCTGTGGGAATGCCTGGTGGGGCTCTCCTACTGTGTGTGTGTGGGTGTCTGTGTGTGTGTGTGTGCGTGTGTGTGTGCGTGCTTATAGACCTAACACACATGACAGAACTACACTGTGATAGCACTAATTAACTTTCTATTCCCACTAAACCCGGGCAGTTTTAATCTTTTTGTGTAATTGCCAGTTCATTTGAAAGGAACTATAATGGAAAAAAAAAATACTTGTGTTAAAGAACCACTATGTAACTTTTCTGTGGAAATGTTATAGCTTGGAATAGCTTGTCAGGAATGTTCCACGGTCTGGGCAAAGGCGCATCTATCTCACGTTCACTCAATGTCGGGTGGTTTTATTGCTGAAAAATACCTTGAATAACGTGCATTCTTACTGTGAGTGGAGTCCTAGGCCTGTAACTTGGCCTAGTGCTTATTCCCGTTGTGAAAAGTAAGTTAATGCCATTAGGCCTGTCACTATAACACATTATGAAGCACAATATATTTTGCTACATATATAGTATATCACAATGAACGATAATATTGAAATGATTTTATGCCACTGACACGAGGCTAAACCAGTTAGAAAATATAGACAATAACATTAAAAGGCCTGAGCTGCATCAAATAAATAGATCTGCAGCTCAAATCTTATCGTATTACAACAAAAATAACAAAAATAACTAAAAAAGACGCACAATAAATATATTCTTCCAGCTTTCATGCATTAAAAGTTGAACTGAAATTGATATAGTAAAAGTAGTGATATAGTAGTTTTGGGACAAGCTTAAATGGAAATAATACAGGCAAATCAACAATATTTCCATGGAGACCCGAAAAGTTGCACAGTGCATCTTTAACCTGGTCTGCGGAATGTTCGCGGCAAAAAAACAAGAGAGAATTTGGCATGATGTTTGGACCTCCAGCTTCAAAAACATGTTGACCTATAATATTTATTAGTCAGCCATGCAGTGTCCCCGCTGACTACACAGAGAGGACAGAGCCAGGGCACTCATGCATTTATGAATGTGCACACAAATATATTCCACTGACTGAATTAAAGATCGGCAGATAAAAAATGGAATGGTACAGTATGTGAGCTGGCTATCATCAAGCAAACACGGGGCAGATTTCTATTTGAATAATCAATCTGGAATGGCAGTGGTGCTGTGGGGGAACCATGTAATCATACAGTATGTCTTCTGGCTCATCAAAAGGGAAGTATGCGGCATGAAATCACAAATCTTACTCAAATTCATCCGCCTGGAGTACACTTCTAATAAAGATGTTAAAATATAGCCCGGGACCTGATTACACGGCCATGTGAAGATGTATTCCTCCGCTTGTTCCTTTAATGCACCCTAGAGCCCCCATAAATGAGAACCAAAGTTTAATCTAGATTTGAGTCTCTTGGGATTTGTTGAATATTTGTTTTTATGCATCTAAATAGGACACTTTTTGGTGGTGACTCACTGATTGGAACAGACTAGAATGAACTATTGAACCGTTTGTATTGTAGTTTGTATTTGAAATGTATTGAAATTATGCATACGTGTTTTTTCCCTATGGCTGCCTGTAGGCCATAGTTTTATTTAACATATTTCAGTGGTTTGTGAAAGGTGCTGTAACAGAATTTTATTGTCTTAATATCTGAACAGAAGTCTTTTTAATGGTTTGCAGAGGTTCAAAATTATTCTTCACTTACCTTATGCATTCTGAGCATCCTAATTATTCACTGTGATTAGTTTGTAAGTTGTCAAAGTTTTGGAGTGGAACAACTAGCATGCTAACACACACATGTTGATGATCAGACAATAAATGCATTCTAATTAGATACAGATAGCAAGAACACATCAAGTACTGCTTATACAATACACAGGGCAGATATATTTTACTCCTATACATAGGAAAAAAATTGCCTACATGAACTTTAAGTATATAAATTTGAAAAGAATATGGTACAGTTTTTACATGTAGTCTGTTCTTTATGTCTTGCACGTCTGTATTTTGAATAGTGCGCACAAGAATAATTAAGGAGTAATTTGAAGCATATAAGTATTTATTTAATGACCTCAGTTATCAGAAGTAAAAGAGTCTCTGTAGGAGGGTAACAAACAGATGGTTTTGGTGATCCAGAGGCTAATTTCACCACAAGTAAAGACGACACACACATTAACATCTAATAAAACAGCTCCACTAAAGCGCCTGCTGTTCGCTCCTCACAGCCTCACATTTTCAACTCTAAGAGAAAATCCATTCATAATGCTTCGGACAGCAGTCTCCCTCTCAAATTTGTTATTTAATACAACGCCGAGCAAAACTACACGAAAACATAATTTATAACAGTGTTCCGCACATGTGGAGTCAATTATTTTCTCACTTATGGAAAAGTGCTCACCAGTGCTATAGAGGAATTTTACAAGTGTATTGACCTATTCTCAAGGGCTGCTCTACAGACTCAATGCAATCAAGCACAGAAGTAGGCTGCTAGCATTTGGAACCACAACAGACTCTTTAAACAGGGCCCCACGCGGCAGCAATCCCCCCACCACCACCGCCACCGCCGCCGCAATACACTCCCATTCCTCACCCACAAAAAGGAAGAGAGATGACAGTGAACTAGGCTCACTTGTGTGGATGGGCCTCATAGGGATAGTGCAGCCATCAGCTCCTGGTTTCCCTTAGACACGCACAACAGCAGCTGCCGAGCCCGCACTAATAAAAGCTGCAACAATTTAAGCGTTTTTATTGTTCGTCTGTGGTTCTCACAACAGCTAACCTGTCCTCGTAGGAACCGCCACAAACTCCCACTAGGCCAGCAATGAAAGAGGATCTCATTTACCTAAAAGCGCTTATAAATTTTTAATTTGCTTTAACAAGTAAATTAACAAGTCCCTCATTTGGGGAGTTTTATGGCCGCTTGCCACAGAGGGAGAACCATGAAAGTTTTATAGATAATCCACTACCTCAGCTCGGATACCCATAATAAATTGTCTATTTCCTCCGGCACAGTCGAATCCCCTGGTTCCACTGACTACACTTTGAACATCTCCTTTATGATACCTTTAGTGGGTTTTATACCAGAGCCATTAAAGGAAAAGTTACTTCTCAGCAGTTAAAATGTTCAGGAATTTGAGTCGACTTTGAACTGGCACTTGTGCATAGCCGCCGGGAGAGCCCATTGACAAACATTAACGCACATTAAGCATCTCTAATTATGTCTTGTGTCATATGCAGTGGCCGGTGAGCTCTGAGGGTCTGTAGACAGCAGCAGTCGGGATGTGCCTCTTTAACCCTGCGCTGTCTTTATGTGATGAGACATTAGGTTGTAGAGGCTGCCCCGGGCCTGTGTACGGTTGACAGGGGTGTACAGCTCATTATTGTGACAGTGCAGTGTGCGGGGGCGTACCACAGTGGCCGAGCTTTGACCCAGGGCTGTTCTGGGTGCCACAGACACTTCCTCCCAGCCCTGTCTCAAACTGTCACCACCATCAGCACCACTGCCCTGGGCCTGTTTACTGCTGCACCCTCACCATGTTGCCATTAGCGCACAATACTCAGGTCCACTTTATTCAGCTGTGATGATAAATAGCATCTACATGTAATTGTGCAAAGCTGGACCTTATCCCTTAGATTTAACAGAAACGGAAATGGCACTACTATACAACCTCAGGCTCCGTCTTGTTATTGTGGTGATCAAAGGTTATAATACTCCCTACAATGAAAACTAAGCCAGATTTGAATGGACAATATTTCCACACTGTGTTGAGTGTCTCTGAGTCCTGTACTGATGGTAAACAAACATCATTAGTCTATTGCTTCTCCTTACAACATACGGGCAACGATATTGTAATGTTGTTAAATAACATAAATATGCCTCACTATCTTTCATATTAAAGGTGTTTTATGCAACTTCTAAGGTGGAGAGCCCATTGCTTGCCTCTATGGAGATGCAATTTCTTTCATTAAACATATCTCCCCTGCATTTGTTCAATTGCAATAGCTCAAAAATACCTTAAAAATATGAATTCTTATCACATTTCCATTGTGATTACCAAGTTTATTTCCATATTGCGGAAGAGTCAAGTCAAATAAACAGTAATATCTCCATGGACATAAGCAAGTGGACCAGCAGAAATGTTACACAGTGCACCTTTAACACTTCACACCATACGTTGCTGTGGTCTGTGCCCTTCTCTCTTTACTTTAATTAGAAGATCAAGCCAGTCAAGTCAAGTTCTGTATTGGAATGAACTGTGACTCTATTGAGAGCAGGTCCTATGCAGTAGATGAAGTATCAGGCTGGGAAACATAGTCTCAGAGGGAGGAGGGGGGCAGGAGGAGGAGCGGGGTGGTAAAAGTGGTTGAGAGCAGCGTCTTGATCTCATCAGTCATACTAAAGGACTCCATTTCCTCCACCGCAGGCTGCAGGCTACACCGGCTCGCGGCTGCATTTGTGTATTGCCATAAATCTTTGATGTATGACGACATTACAGACAAATCAATATGCTTTTAACATCCATCCTCTGGCCCGCGTCGCAATCACCCTCCTCGCAAATGGTCATATAATGCGGCGGTCTGGGGCACTGAGTTATGGGGACAATTCCCAGATTTAATAATGAACTGAGCAGGTGGGGTGGCTGAGGAGGAGAGGGGAGGAGGATATAAGAGCGGCAGGAGACCTCTACTCTCTTAGATCATATCTGAACATCTTGTTATAGTGGCCCTGAGTGGTAGTAAAATAACCTCCCCACTCACTTTATGCAGCGCCAATTCCCCCAGCTCCCACAATCCCCCAGTATAGTGCTGACAGAAGCCCCACCTGGAGAATACTAGAATCAGGCTAAATCTGCAAACAGGAAACTGGCTGCCCGGGCATGTGCTCATCACCACATAACCACTCATCAAAGAAATTTATGTGCAATTAATTACACCATTCCCCAGCTCTACAATCTGTGCTACCAAGTCATTACTGTGGTATTGGCTTTCAGAGAGCCATCCAACGGCAGCCCAGACCAGTGTGCCAAATCACAGCTCCCTGGGCCGGGCAGCTTCAATAAAGAGTGAGTGGAAAAAAACACAGCAGAGAGAAGGCCCAGCTCCTATCAGCTTCCAGGGGCTATCATTTCTCTTTTTTATTGCCATTTATTTTCCTCCAGGAATTCACTGCCAGTATATTGGCAGGCCTTCCAGTAGATGGAGGCAATGAAATTTAGCGCAGACACTTAACACTGGGTCAAGCCTTGTGTGCGGCTCATGTGTGGCGGTAATATGATAGACAAACGCTTCCAGTTTGGGAGAGTGCTTTTTATGTTACAGGAATAGAACAGCCCGGCCTGTGTCACCGCTGCTGCTGTAGAGAAGATGGAATATGCTTAGCCACAGTCTTTTGAAGGACTATAAACACATATGCAAGCACTATAGCCCTGACCTAAGCCAGAGGTGCTGTAAGCCTAACCTTGGAACAAAAAAACTATCCATATCACTAAATGAGAAAACTAATGTAATCCAATATGTAGGCCTGTCATGATTACAAATTTCAAGCATTATATATTCCTACAGAGAAATATTGCAATAAACAATAATATTGAAAATGCCTCTGACACTTAACAATATTTCAAGATAATCCCAGTAGACCATTTTAAATAGACAGTAGAGAGTATCATTTAAAAGCAATGAGCTCCAACAAACCGATAAACCAATAATCAGCCATAAAAGTTACGTTCTCAATCCTCTGCAGCTCCAATCTTATCGTATTACAACAAAAATAAGAAAAATCTTGCTACTTTTGCAAATAAATTGTACACATGATAAATATTGAGCCACAAATTGTCCCATCTTTTCTACACTGAACGATAAGTTGATATAGTAATTATCGCGTCAGGCCTATGAATACATATCATAATTATATCTATATTGCAATATTGTCAACCCCTTTTTCACTTAAGATAATTTCAACACTTAAATGATTGCACTACAGCTCTACGGCAAGCATTTATTATTGCTTCTAACAGAAAGTTGAAACCCATGAATAGAATACGCTCTTGGTCAAGGCATTCACCTCAAAGGGACACATTTTCCATGCACAATTTCAAGCTACAAACACGAAATACCAAAGTTGTTACAAGTACTGGGACCTCTCTAAGCACACTGTACCACTGACCTGTTACATTCAGCGCTATGTAGCTGTTAGCCTAAAAGCGTGGCTATAACATTTATGTAATGAGAATCCACATGTTTATAGCACGGTCCATTTTGTTTGACCACTTTGTGTTCTCAGTAGCTCTCAACAAAGCACTCTGTCAAATCACAGTCTCTGACCCTCTTTGAAAACATGCCCTGGCTCTGTTTGTGTTTGGTCTGAGTTTCCTTGGGCGAGTAATGCACTTCCTAAGACCATAAATCAAGCTTGTACAACTCTTTTGATTTCTCTTTTCCTCAAACCTTGAACATTGTTTTGGTAAATGCATCAAAGTATACACAGCATAAGGGTATTTTCTGTATGTTGTTGTGCTTCATAATGGTCTCAAATAGATTCTTTTCAGGCTAAGAAGGCCACAAATGTCAACCACAGGAAGGCAATTATGAGAGTAAAATGACTTCCTCACTGTTATCAATCCGCTGTAGGACCCAGGGAATGGTTAAAAGCCACCGTGAAATAGGGCACAGTTAGACTTTCCTCCTGGGTCCTGGCCAAGGTTGCTAACCTCGCTATTAAAGTCCCAGACAAGCTTTGTCAATGCAATCTGCTGAATGCCTTGAGTGACATGCGATCGATACTCTCCCCTCTCCTGGGTCATCACCAGTGACAGAGGCCTAAGTAATAATACAGCCCTCACCGCCTCTCCAACTTAAACGCTTCCACCGCACCGATATTTCTCACTCTTTGTTTTGGGGGGCCAGAGAGCTACATTTTCCACCCCGATGGAAGAAGGGAGATAAGGAAGACAGGAGGGAGCCCAGAGGAGGATGGATGTGTGTGTGGACAGACTGAGCGTGTGTGGAGGGCTTGACGGAGAGGCGGCACAGAGGGAGGGGCCATGATAAATCGAAAATGACTGGCTGGCGAGTTGTAATCTGCCAGCGCCGAGCCCCCTGTAGCAACAAGCCAAATGAAAAAGCATGCTGACAGGCCGCAGAGACAGAGGCTGTGAACAGGAGGAGGCTGCATGGAGGACTGAGGGATGAGGAGTCTGAGGAAATCTCCCCATTCACAGACAAGAGAGAGAGCTCCAGTCGTAAATAAAACACACGCAAACATACGAGTCTCATTAGACTTTCAAATGGGGTCCAATGTAAACAGAGGCAGTTGGCAATGTTGTAGCACTCATCAAGTGCTGTCACCGAGCTCCATATGAAAACATACATGATAATGTGTCTGGGTCTGTGTGGAGGAAGTGCGTCTATGTACTGTATATACTTCAGGAGCAGGTGAATCCAAGTCCAACATCAAACTCCAACACAAGAGCTCCACCTACTGCATGTGGCTCCTCTGTACTCTGTGCACTCACTCTGAGCTGTGGGAACAACAGGAGAAGACTGCGCCTCATTCATTTTAAAGTCACTCTCTTTAACATGGAGCCCATAGTGAGGACACCCTGCTGTAGACAGAGCTAATAAGGCCAATACCATGTTTGGCTTCTAATATAATGTGAGCTGCAGTGAGGCTGGAGCTAAGTCTGCTCCATCCTACCAGTGTTAGGTGAGTTAGCCTGGTGCCTGTTAAACAGGGGCGAGCGGGAGCAGGGCCTCAGAGATGGAGCCAGTCTGCCACGCTGTCTGCCTGACTAACAACCGCCCGAATGCACAACCCACCAGGAAGGCAAGGTCAGTCCACAGCAGTGTGAGCCCAGACCAGAGGAGCGGCATTGTAATGTGAGCCCAGTAGCTCATGTGAAAAACAATGGTCTCCCATCAGCACAGACTGAGCGCAGAGCAAACAGACCGTCTGCACAGCTCCAGTTTACACATGTACATGAGATGAGCTGCATACATTTACTGCTTAGTGAGGCCCAGCGTGTGGCCTGGTGCATTCACAAACAGCAGGAGACAGAGTCATCTGCAGTCTTTGTGTGTTTATATGCTGCTGCGTGGCCCCAGCACACACAGGCCAATAAGAGCCAGAGCCTCTCTCTTGCTTCAGACCTGGTTCAGACCTGGTTCTCAGTGGGACTGGAGCACAGAAAAGCCATCTCGCTCACAGCGTGGCTGCTGTTTGGGACCATGCCGATGAGCCGCATGCTCTGACTCCCCGTGCTCCCACTGGGCTATTCAGGAAATCACAGCTGATACAGAGCCATTTGTCTCCTTTTGTGCTCAGCCCTGGTCCAGCTCCAGCTCAACACAGAAAGAGAGAAAATGCAGCTTTGGCCTCCCGAGGAAACACAGAAAATTATTTCTGAAAACATCACTGTGGCAATTTCGGTAAAAGCACATGGAATGAATGGAGCACAATTGAAAAGGCTGGCTCTGCAGGAGCAGGAGCCTGCAGCTTTAGGAGTGTGCTGCAAAATTCTGATTCTCCACCCATGGTTTCCTCTGCCAGAAGTGGCTTTAATAGTCTGGTAGGCTAGAGTAAAAATGTATAAGCTGCTTATTTTTACTTAATGCAATCATTTGTAAACATGGTAACATGGATGATAACACATAAATATTTCCCTGTGAAATTTCACACCATCTCAATGTGATTGTATGTTTACAGCACATGCAGAGAAAACAACACCTTCAGAAGTGCTTACTTCTACACTATTAATAACACAGGAATTCCAGTAATGCAATTACACATGCCATGACACTTTGTCCTAACAAATGACTTATGGATACTAATATCTTACTTTTTATATAAATTATGAAAGAGCAGACATGCACCTCCTATGAGCTGATCTCCCCAAAGTTTTAATCTTTAAAACGGAGGACTGAATAATGAATGCCCCTGCACAGAGTCTGAACCAGAGACTGCTCCTCTCATGTCTGCTGTATTCTTCTTCTCTGTCCCACAAGAAAGAACGATACAGCGCTGCCTTTTCATGAGCGACTTTGAGCTTTGAGTTCAGATCCATTCAAGTCTCAGAGCAGCTCCTGCTTCCTTCCCTCACAGCAGCCTGTCAGCATACAGGCGACCAGTGGGGGGTGCTACATGACAACACATCAGGATCAGGAGGGGAAAGCAAGTCTACTGAGAGTCAAGTTAAAAGATAAAGTTGGAATATTTAATATGGAACAATGAGAAATGAGTTGTACTTGTAATTTATGCTGTTAAGCTACATCACATCACATTTTTTGTTTCAGTCAGAGAGAAGTTAAGTTAAAGCATTTACAGAGTGAACTTTTTTGTTGTTTTTATAATAATTATACAAGAACAAGTTGATTTTCTCTTTCTTAGTGTCCTGGTGTAAAATCTTCACTGTCACAAATAAATAACATTTTCATAAGCCAAAATTTAACATAGAAATCACTATGTAACTTGGGTGACATTAATTAAATCATTTTTGTCATTCATACAACATATTATATAGTTTAGTATTATAGTATTATATATAGATAGTTATAGATAGTTAATGTGTTAAAATATAGTGAGATCCTGAGCATAATCACTAGTGCAGTAAAAGTTTCAGACTCGGTATCATCATTGGTTCTTTTTTCTGTACACAGACAGACAGAGGAGCTTTGAGGGCATGTGTGGGATGACTCTACTTGTGCCCTAGAGCCAGATTGTAAATTACCTCAAAGGTTCACTCTATAGGCTGATTAAAAGCACACAATGGCTCTTTTTAGCTTTGATGGCTAATAACTGATGAACACAGAGGGCCTGTTGAAGTCTGATATTCTGAAGGTTCAGTAAGTCAGGGCTCTCCCGTCTGAGACCCCCCTCATCATCAGACTCTCACACACACACAGACACACTCCTCTGCTGCACCTTGTGGCTGTCGGCTAATTGCAGCCATTTTAGATGATTGTTATTAAAAACAGGCAAGCGGCGGCACTTTGTGGGATCAGACTCCTCAAGGGGAGAACCCGTCACACCAGGAGAGCCCGTGCATTCTAATGACTGCAATCAGGGTTTTGAACAGCAGCGCAGCTTTGTTTAGTGCGGAGCAAGAAGCAGAGAAAGACCATATCACTCTCCAGGACTCTCCAGTGTGAATAAGACCAAAGAGGGCATCAAAACAGCTACAAATGAATGCGCGTTGAGACACGATAAAGTAAAGACTGAAGTATTACAAAAATGACACAAAACACTTGAATATTGTCCTTATTTTGGAAGTTTTCACTGACGCACTTTTCCATTTTCATTCAGGTTGTATGATTTTGCATAGGCCTGCCATCACCACAATAAATAAGTTCTATACAGTACCACACTGTTAACACTGTACCCAATGAACCTATTATATAATATTTTAGCAGCAATGGTTATCAGTGGTAACCAATAGTATGCAGTAGTTTTTGTAATACTGGTTTCAAGTAGTTTCATTTACGGTATTATATAGCATAATATTAAAGAAGCAGTGTCCCCCATAGATTTGGTTTAAATTATTTATTTATTTTTATTTTTTTTAATGTAATCTCCTTTTATCCAATTTCTGGAATACAACTATCACTTATTGCTTATTTAGTCTTTAACCAGCAATTGTTTTATAAGATTATGATAATACAATGAGCAACAATGTCTAATTTTCTCATGCCAGTATTGTCCAGGTTGTTTTTAAATGATGAGAGAGAATTTGAGACTATGGGGCAGCACCATAGTCACCTGTATCAATGGGACACACAGGATTAAGTTTTTAGAGAGCAAACAGATAACTTTGGATACATTTACTTTGTCCTTATTACAGTTATAATGAAAACAGTGACTTTTAATCATTCTTTCAATATTTATGATGCATAACACTAAGCAGATCAGTAGTGTATTGACCAAAATAGCCCACACATAAGTGCATATCTGATACAATGACATTACATAAACTACAATTGAGCAAAAGCAAGCAACGGTCTTCAAGTTTAGCAATAGTGAGGGATCAATATTACTTTCCCAGAGAATAAAGAAAGGATAAGAAAGAGTTCAGACTTGATTAAGTGACCCACGTCTGGTTTGTATAACAGTTTGAGTAGATCAGAAACAGTGAAATCAATCTCCTTTGGGTCCATTTCCAGATGTGGTCTGAGATTACACACAGATGTCTTTTCTCCAATGTGAATGACGCTGAAAGTGTTCACTTCAAGATAAAATGACAAGTGCGGCGATTAAGTGTTGGATAGTTGTATGGAAATCAACTGGACACAACATATCTGCCATCAGGATTGGTTCAAAAGTTTAAAAGGTCACATAGAGGTCATGAGAGTAACTCACTTGAGAAGGATGAAGTCATGTAACACCTGATGTCAATTTGTTGCAGTGCAGAAAGTGGTTAACATTTTTGAGATAAACTATGTTCATGTCATATAAACAGAAAACAAGCAATCACAATACAATTTGCTCCATTATACCAGATGACCTTCTGAGAGGACAGGGCGTCTTGAGCACGAACACAATCGCAGTATTTCCTGGAGAGAGATATTGCCAATTTTCATACTTAATACCTCAAACTTCAAATATCATGAAAAAAGTTGTGTTTTTAAGCGGAACACATGACATGACACATTACTCAAACATGTGTGAATGAAACAAACACAACTTGGGGTAAGTTTTAGATGAGGTAAAAACATTCCAACATGACCTGAAGCCCACACAAATCTATTTTGCATAATATAAGGCCTGTATTGTAATGCAGTGAGTGAAACATTCTAGGCAAAGCAATGACATCTCTGCAGAGACAAGCAGGTGACAGAGCATTGACCAGAAAAGTTACATAGCACCTCTTTAACAATCAAAACATCACAACTGAAGCGTACAAAACAGCTTCCTATTTAGCATTAAAAAAAAAAAAATCTCTTACTTTTCAATTGTGCCGGTAGGAATAGACTTGAGACACACACTGCTCTAACACAGACTTTCCAACTTGATTTCATTCTGGAGTCTGAATGCAAATCTGCTCTCAGACAAGCGTACGCAGAGGGACCAGTGGGCACAGCGCCCCCTCCTGCCCCTCCCTCCCTGTGCACATCCATAATTCATAGGAACATGTAAATACGTTATCCCGCGCATGCATTAATGATCACTGAGAAAGCCGCCCTCTAAGCACTGGGGCAATTAATAAAAGATGGCACCCTGATAAAGGCCTTTACTTCCGTGTCTCCACAATCCCCCCTCTGCACCCAGATCTACCCAGACACATTTCATGCCCATTCTTAACCTTGTTTTAGTTGGGTACTGCTCTGGGAGGGTGCTGGGGGCTGAATAATGAATGGACGCTGGAGTATAGTGGAGAGAAAGTCCCGCCTCGCACACAAACAATGCGCGGTGCGTTCAGGGGCAGCGCGTTCAGGGGCGATGTGTTCAAGAGCGCTGTGTTCAGGGACAGTACGGTCTATGCCGTGCTGGTTGCTGCGGTGAAGGAAATGAGGGGTTAACAGGACTCTAGGGAGCAGAGCAATGAGTTTTTACAGCCTGGAGATAGCGCATAAAACATCCAGCGCAGACACACAAACCCTCTCCAGGCACAAACAATGTAAATAGAGATTTTTTACTAAGTGTTCCTGGCACGGATACGTCTGGAGCTTTGCATGTTTAGAGATAGCTAAGGGTAAAGAATGAGTATTGTACAATGTTGTTGCAACTGCTGATAGCTGGAAATTGAGTTGTGAACATTTACTATTTAAATTGAAAGTTGATGCACTGATTTTATCCTAAATCGCCTCTTTGTCTCTTTGTGCGGCGCTACATGATTAATGGTCACATTTTTATAGAACGCTTTTCCAGCTTCAAGGCACTCAAAGAATATATTAAAAAAAACCCTCAAAACATTCATCCATTCACATACACATTCATACATCAAGGTACACAGACATTGGGGGCGAGATGAATTAGGTGTCTTGCCCAAAAGACACAACTTATTCATCTGTGGGAGCTGGATTCACACTGCCAACCTGTCAAGTCTATCAAGAGCGGGATTAAACCAGCAACCTTCCATCAAAGAACAAACACTCTACCAACTGAATTACTGTCTATACATATTTATACTATATTCAAAGGTCTAAAATCAATTCTTATTGTGCTTGCCTCTCCACAGATCTTAAATGCTTCTCACCATGGAGTTAGATCAGTCCATTTCCATACTGTGCAAGATTTAAGAAAAAGTTCAACACTGCATCTTAGAATTACAGAAAATAAACACAAAAAAGTTATTTGTTTTTTGCAATATCACTTCCCAACATATTTAAACTAGTTGCCAGAAAAGTTTAAGACTAATACTACCTCCTAACTTCTAAGACGTAGATTAGATAACCTTCAGAAATTCTTGGACTCGGAAATATAAAACCATTTGCTTAAAGAGCCGTCTACGGCAAACTCGAGAAGTGGCGAGGCGCGAGTGGGAGTGGAGCAGATGGCGGCGAGAGGAGGGGGCGGGTCTGTCCCTCTGAGGAGCCTGTCACTCTCCTCTGACAGCAGCTCTGGGCCTGCTACAGCTCTCTCTTTAGTCCTCACTCATTCCATCACATATGTGCCACCGCCGAGCCACCTCTTCTCCCCTGTCATTCAAACCAACAGACAGGAGGGGTTGTACTGCTCAAAACCTGTCACGTCTTCTGTGTCCTCTCTTGATACAATATAATAAAGGAGCATGAGACGACTTTGTACTCGTCAGGTTGTACGCGGTGGTTTTAAGGAGGAAAGATCAATCCAAACGCTATGGGGCAAGCAACGATTTGAAACATGCACAAATCCAATGTGAAATATGTGTCTGCTGTTCTTAAGACCTGTTAAAGACAAAACCAGAATCTAGTCTGCCAGGAAATATTACTATTTTTTCCTGGAATGTTTCTATGGTGTGGCCTTAAAGTTGTGTAGCAATAAAAAAAAACCTATTATCCCAAATGTAATGCCATCTTAAACTGCACTGAGACCTTTGACTGAGACGCAAAGGCGACTGAGAAGTGCAGTGTAAATGTTGCTGCAGCTAAACTTGAATTTCCCTTGGGATCAATAAAGTATCTCTATCTCATATTGTAGAACAACATTCTCATGCAGACAAAGACATAATTTAACCTCAGCTGCAAAAGTTACTTTAAAGAGGAGGTAGTTTACTTCTATGGGGTATTAACACATAACATATTTAGATCACCGTGTTACCCTATTATTATTTTTAAATGTTATATTTGCAGAAAACAATGTATGAACATGTTTTAAAAGTTTAATTTTCGTTGTTGACGCTCTGAGTCTCGCCTCCCTTTTCTCCCTGTTTTACGTCACTCCTTTTCCACCTTTTCAAAGTGCCATCGCATTACACTTTAGAATCAGCCTTTCATTAATAAAAGTACTGCACATCGCATCCGGTTTAGGAAGTTGGACATTGGTTATTTATCATGCTTTTGTATGTCTATGGAAAATCTCTGTTCAGGAGCATGAGCGTTCAAATAGAGCCCAAGAGAGAAATGACTCATACATGCAGGGATGATAAAACCTCTTCAGGCATGTTTCTGATGAGGGAACAACAATATAACACGGTAGGAAGTTCCAAAAAGTAATTTTTGCATGATACCCTTTGTTTAAAATGTCAAAACCAAACTGGTTATAATGTGTTGGCATAGGCATAGTTTTGATAAGAATCGCAGTAATGTTGTTCCATATGGTGAAAGTAACTTCACAAATTAATATACGGCATGTCTAAAGCCAAAACATATGGCTCAGAATATTCCCAAAGATTTTATCAAGACTCAACCGTGCAGCACTGCCCTATTTAGAACAAAACTGCATTTTCTGTTCAAATTAACACTTGCAAAGGAAACAGCACAGAGGGGAATAGAATGTGCTAAGCAGAGATGTAACAAGGCTTGCGCTGCTACGCTAATTAGCATAAAGCCTGTGTGCACTTCCTAAAACACACTTAACAAGAATCACACCATTTATCTGAGCAAATGAGCACCAGAAGAGTATCTGCTTAAGCTGCAGCAGGTCAATTACAAACGCTAAATTATTTACACCCGCTATAAAAGAGGAGAATCTGATTTTTACCAAAGATTATACTTTAAATGAATGCTCTCTAATTAATCCATTTTGCTTAGAGTTATATGAAAATTTTAAATCAGTGCTAAAAGGAATAAGCTAGTTCTATGAGTATGTCGTTATAAAAATGTGAGGATGCATTTTCTTGAGGTCTGCAGATGTTTTAGAGAAAATAATGGCCTTGTTCACAGCTGTAAAGTTTTTCATCCTGGTTTAATGGTGCACGGTGTAACTTTTCAGCTCCTCCTGCTTCTCTCTATGGAGATATTGCCTGGAATGTTCCACAGAATTGCATTAAACTTACAATCCCTACAGAGACAGCAGGTGACAATACAGTTACATGTCAGATCTGTGGAGAGGCGAGCCCAAACACAGTAAGAATGCAAGTTTTTAGATCAATAAAAAGCCATGTTATTGAGTAAATGCAAAATGGTACATTAAAAACAAAGCAAAAACATCTTCATGGAGAGTCTGGTGAACCCTCCAGCAGAAAAGTTACACAGTGCACCTTTAAGTGAGATGAGAAGAGTTGGGTCATAGAATATTCTTGCTGAGTAAATATTATAAAACCATTAAGCAGTCTTAGGTAAATGGTTTAATTAGTGATATTTAAGCATTTTTTCTCTTTTCTCTTTTAAACCATGATGTCCCTAGTTAGGCTACACCTTCGTCAGTAGCCCAGAGGAAGTTTGCACAGAAAGCTTTTCATGGTTTTATTCTCTATTCACAACTACAGTTCAGTAACTCAGTGAGCAAATTTTGTTGGCTAAAATATTATAAAATGAAGAAAAATGTTCACAAGTGGCCTTTTACATTCACAACACAGAAAGATGAGAAAAGAAAAAGGGAGGAGAGAGGAGTGAGCATCTGGAGCGGTGAGACTTGAGAGCACCTGGCTGGTCACTTCTTCTCATGCAGGAGGGCTAAAAAGGAGTGAAATCTGCTTCCTGTCATCTCCCATCTTGTCAGTCTTTGTTCAGACATCTTGCATCTCCTCCAGCAGCTGTTTGAGGCCTTTGGCGGCAGATGGCGGCTTCTCTTTGATATGCACTCTCCTCCGGTCCACTCTCCATCACACTCATGGCTCCTGTGATTGGCTTAAAGTTTTACGAAAAAAATATCCATCTATTGGATTAGATTTTTTGAGAAAATTATGAAATATTGGAGTCCTGGGTATACGGCTGTGCGATATTGGAATAAAAATCAACTACATTATCATTATTCACTATTTCTCTACCTAATGCAGCTGTATAATCAAACGTAGATACTTTATCCCACACACTTCTCCATTTGGTTTGCTTTTTGAGGCTTTGAGTGAGTGACACCTGGATTTAACAAATCACAGTGAGGGGTAAACTTCAAGAAGATGTTTTTTTGCAATCATAAAGGCCATGCAAAAATACATAGAGTACATAAATTGTGATCAAATTGAAATCGTGATCTGGCACAGAAACTTGTCTGTTTTTTTCTTGTTTTTCTAGAGTTTGAAATATAATATGGAGCTAGAATTAATTCAGCCTGGAAGACCAAACTTTGCTCCCATCTACCTCACCACTTCTCCAGAGTTTAGATGATTCTCAGCCTTCATCACCTCACTTTAAATACTCCTCCTCCCCACTTGGCACACCTCCTTCCCGTCCATTCCCGTCCATGCCCATTCTGCCCATTTTAAACCCCACTGAAGATGCACAGCCACTTTGGTTTGTGCCTCTCCAATACACCCTCGACTTCTCATTGTCCCCTTCACTCTCCTCGGCCTCACCTCTACCACCTCCAGTGTTCAGGAGCTGGGGTGAAGATCTCCTGAGCATCATCTAATCTCTGTCTGGCTGAAATATTGTTACTGGTATTTATGTAAGCACAAAAATCACTTCCCACTTTAGAGTCAAGAGGCAGGGTTCGCTCATTGATTATAAAACAACAGTTGCTTTGGAGCATATCAACACAAACATCTCTATTTGTGGAAGTTTTCTCTCCGCTGGGCTGCAGACAAGCGCTTGGGCCCTTGCCATAAATGCTTCAGATAGTTGTCGCCCATCAGTGAGAACAGAGCGGCCTTAGAGCTGCAGCAGAGTCAGTGATGAGGCGTTAGTTAAACCATCCCGGTGCCCAGTCAACCAGAGAACTGAAACCAGAGCCGAGGAGAAGCAGACGGCAGGCATGGGCAGACATTCCACCGGGAAACAAACAGAGCAAATGACCCTAAAGAAGATATTCTGGTAAATACTAAAGGGAGAGAGTGTGCGGTTAAGTGGATAATACTTTTCAAACCACCTATTCTGAAGTTATATTGGCTTTTTCCTGCAAGCTTCATTAGACAAACCCACAGAATAGATATACAGTCTATAAAGAAAGCAGTAGAGCACGAACTGGGGGTGAAGAGCAGGAAGGACATTCAGAAAACTGCATACGGCAACAGCCTTGATTTAGCAGATGGAAAAAATGATATTATTACAATTGTAGTTTGGGAACTATGTAAAATTTGAATATTGTGTATAATCAAAAGAGTGAAATTACTTTTTAATTATTTTTTGAAAGGTGACACCAATGGATCCTTATTATACAATTTATACATTTTAAATCACAGTAACTACACCAACTTCATAAAAGAAACAACTTCATATACAGATTACTTTGCATGAAAAGCATGGATCTTTTTATAGAGTTACAATGTTGTAGTATTATTGGCTATAGCTGAGGAATATCTGTGCCTTTGCCTACTACTTACATATACAGAACAAATAAAAAAAAATCCCACTATATTTCAGGGAAAAACTTGACTTGAGAAAGTGAATTGTGATTTTTCAAGGATTCTGCACAAAGTTCACATTCATTCATACAGAAGAATTCACAAAAATGTTGAAATATGAACGAACAAACTTGCAGAATCACATGTATTTCAGGACATTTTCTAAAATACAAGGTAAGCAGTTTTTACGTGTCATGTTTTATTGTTTGTGGAAGAAATTACGGCACTTAAAACTTTCAGCCTGATTTGCGATTACTCTAGTAGCTTTTATCATCACGTTTGCCGATGAAACACAAGTGCTCTTACCTTGTCGTTGCAGAAAACTGCATATGGCAACAGCCTTGATTTAAAAGATGGAAAAAATGATATTATTACAATTGTTGTTTTGGAACTATGTAAAATTAGAATATTGTGTATAATCAAAAGAGTGAAATGACTTTTTAATTATTTTTTAAAGGTGACATCAATGGATCCTTATGATAAAATTTGCACATTTTAAATCACAGTAACTAAACCAACTTCATAAAAGAAACAACTACATAAACATATTACTTAAACATGCATGAACACAACTTTTAGAACCTAAATGCATGGGATAAACGATAAAATTGTTGAAAAAATGTAATGT
>KN500558.1:0-10711 GCA_000787155.1 Scartelaos histophorus | reverse complement strand
GGAATGTTTCTCTGCTTTATACAAACTGTGAAGACTGAGTGAGGACGATCTACCTGAGACCATAACCTTAACCAGCTGGCGTTTCTTAAAAATGTATTGTAAAAGAAAAGCAAATGAACGGTTCTTGTTCATTGTCGGTTATGCCAATGTTTTCGAGGACTGGTGTCTTGTTTCTTATCTCTTATTTTTGCGTTGAAAATGACTTAATCCTTCCTTTTCTCTCTTCTTGTCGTCTCCCTCTTTGCATTGCAAGTCTCGACGCTGCAGGTGGAAGCATATAAGAAAACCCATTTGGTAAAACTGTATAACTTGTAAATGTTAAAGAAGCTCTATTCAAAAGGTTTATGATATATGTTTTATGTTGGAAGACAGGAAGCACAACATACAGTCTAAGGTCTCCACTTATAAATCCATTTTTTATATATTTCAATACGAGCATGCACTCACACACTGCAAAAAGTAACATCTGCTGAATTAAAATGCCTTCAATTCAGAATATCAAGCTTATTTTGAGGAGCTTTGACTTAAAATAGTTCAGTAGTTGTATTTCTCATTTTATTTCACTCTAATAAAAGTAAAATCTAGACTTAAAATTGAAAAATAATCTAGTCAAAATTTGTTAAAACTGGACAAATATTCTGAATTTAAGTTATTTCAACTCATTTGGATTTCATTGTTTGCAGTGCACAGCCCGCCCAGACTGATCCAACCTGATTTTCTACTTCTCCATATTTATAAGTGAATAAGTCGAGCCCATGAATGGAAAAAGGGTTTGGTCCGGGTGGGTCCGGTGGGTGCAGGCGTGAGGCTGTGTACAATACGTGACGAGAATCTGTAAAGAAGAAGAAGAAGACGCAAAACAGAGCAGACACTCCACCATTTCAGGGCATTTCAATAACTCATCAGTGGTCCGTACTTGGTCATCGCTGCAAATAATGTATTTACGTGAGTTAAAATGACTTAAAACTTGAATAATTATCTTGGATTGGGTAGTTTTGATTATCTAAAAGGCGCTGTACCTGCTTTAAAACATGAAAAACAGTAAAAACAAACTTATTCCTCACTTATTTTATGCATTCTATCTAGTTTATAAGTGTTTTTCATCATTCTCAGAGAGTTTTTTGATAAACCTAACAATCATGCTAACACGCACTTCCTGATTATCTGTCAGATTATTGTTTAAACGCTTTAGTTCCATTTAATTTACTTAGAACTGTTACATCCAATTGGCGTAAGAAATTTATATTGGAAAAACAAGTAATTTAACTCATTTAATTTAGAAAAATACATTAAAATCTGTCTAAAAAAATTCAAATAATCAAAGTTTTAAAACCTACTTGAGCTGAAACTGCTCAAATTAAAATATATCAGAAATTCAAGCCATTTTAACTCAAGTAGATTTCTTTTTTGCAGTGAATACACCATTATCTTGTATTTCCCTTATATTTTAAAAGTAATAATACAATGAATGTAAACGTGGGAATGGGAGAGGTTCTTTTCTTATAGATATAACTTTGTCATATTTTTTCAGACAAGTGAAAATTACATTTGAAAAGTGTGAGCTCCCCCGGTGGCTCTCCTCGGTAATGACGTGCCAAAGTGCCCCCCGTGTAGCCGACCGCTTCTGTCACAATGATCCGGTATATTTTATTCCACTTTTTCCAATGACATTTCCAATCTGCTGAAGACTCCACTGGGCACATTCACACAGAGATGGATCGTTTCGCCCGAGATTCAAGTCCAGAATGGTTGGTTTTTGTGGCGTTACACTGTGAAAAACGTAACACAGTTTTTATCGCTCACATTCAGAAACATTTTGAGTTATGTGGATTTATTAAGACGAGTGAAACTAATCTGACATTTAAGACATTTCTGACAAATACAACTTCCAAAATTTTACTCCAAACAGTAAACTGTAAAAATACCCTGCAATTTAGATCATTCAAACTGAGAATATGACGAATGAGTTATTTGGACTTATTAAGATATATTAACCTAATCTGATATCGTTTATTGCATTAATTTCACATATTTCTGACTGATTTAAATACAGATTTGAAGATTTTAGTCCAAAATGGTTGGTTTCTGTGGCATTAACACTCAAATTCTGAATCTGTCTCCAAGCTCTGTTAACTTCTAAAGATAAATTAAACCAATCTAAATGATTTAACTTAGATTTTCTGAATCATTTAAACATTTAAGTTCTGGTTTGAAGCAAGTTTGGTGAGAAATTTGAACCTAGGGAGCAAAAATTGTCGTGATTATTAGTAAATTAAGTGGACTGAAGTCATTTTGAAACCAGTAAATCTGTAAACATAAGACAGATGATAAAGATTAAAGCTCCATTCTGTAACTTTTCTGGCTGGGTATTCACAACTTGGAAATTTTCTGGATTATTTAAACATTTAAATTCTGTTTTAAGCAAGTTTAGTGAGAAATTTGAACCCAAGGAGCTGAAATTGCCGTGATTATTAGTAAATTAAGTGGACCGAAGTCACATTGAAACCAGTAAATCTGCAAACATAACAAGTCAGATGATAAAGATTAAAGCTCCATTCTGTAACTTTTCTGGCTGGGTATTTGCCACTTGGAAATTTTATGGATTATTTAAACATTTAAGTTCTGTTTTAAGCAAGTTTAGTGAGAAATTTGAACCCGAGAAGCTGAAATTGCCGTGATTATTGGTAGTAAGTGGACCTTTATGGATTATTTAAACATTTAAGTTCTGTTTTAAGCAAGTTTAGTGAGAAATTTGAACCCGAGAAGCTGAAATTGCCGTGATTATTGGTAGATTAAGTGGACCGATGTCACATTGAAACCAGTAAATCTGCAAACATAACAAGTCAAATGATAAAGATTAAAGCTGCATTCTGTAACTTTTTTGTCTGGGTATCCGCAATTTGGAAATTTTATGGATTATTTAAACATTTAAGTTCTGGTTTGAGGCAATTTTAGTTAGAAATTTCAACCCAAGGAGCTAAAATTGCCGCGATTATTGGTAGATTAAGTGGACCGAAGTCACATTGAAACCAGTAAATCTGCAAACGTAACAAGTCAGATGATAAAGATTAAAGCTCCATTCTGTAACTTTTCTGGCTGGGTATTCACAACTTGGAAATTTTCCTGCTTTGCCTGGAATGTTTCAGAGTATAGCATTAAATTTAACGATCTTGCATTCATTTAAAAACTGTTTGGATCTGTTTTAACGCGGTTTGGACTTTCTTATCTCCGTGATATTGATCAGTTTAATATGCAATTGTGTGGAATATTTCAGGTAAAGTGTGACAAAGTGTGTAGCAAACCCGCAGTGGAAATGTTACACAATCCTCCTCGACGAAACTTCTTAACGCGACTCATCTAATCCGAGTCATTTAGCTCCTGCGGATCTTATTTTACAGTACACCTTCTTTATTGAAACAAGCTGTGATCCAGTTGTTTGCAGTGACATTTGTGCGAGCTGAGCCTGACACACTCGCCTCATTATGACAGGAAGTGTTGGGCGAGCGGCGCAGGAGGATTAGCGCTGCTCTGGATGTGTAAACAGGCCTGTACGTGGGGTTTGGCCTCTTTTAATGAACACGGCGGATCCAGGAGAAGCAGCTTTAAACTTCAACTCTAGGATTTATAGCTCGCTTCAATGCTATGAGGTTATAAAACAAGAGGACAGGTTTGAAGTTTAGAGAGCCGAATAAGAGTCATTAAGTCACACGCTATTTTTTTTTTTGGACTATATTTCTAGCTTAAAGGCGCTGATTTTTACTGCCTTACAAATATGAAAAAACAGTTCATTTTTAACAGTTTGCAGAAGCCCAAAGTTATTCCTTAGTCATCTTATGCATTCTGAGCGTCCTGTTTATTCACATTGATGAGTTTATAAGTGCTTTTCACAACTTTCAGACAGTAGCATGCTAATCACACACTTCCTAATTACCATACAATACAACTCTTAATCTAATAAGATGCAAACAACGCACAGCAGACTTTTTTCGAGCTGCTTATACAGTAAATTTGTGTACTGGAGTAAAATATACGTGAAAAAACATCACGTACAGGCCCTTTCAAGGTGCGCTACATTCATATCGCCATGGAGATGTTGTTGCCTAGCCAGGAATGTTCCACAGTGTTGCGTTAAACCAGTGATTTTTTTTTGGAGACCCATATTTTAAAAGTCACAAACCTTTGCGATCCAAGTCAATAGACACTCATAAATCACAAACTGAAGGTCAATTTGAGTCACGAACATTAATGAGAATATTTTATTGTTGACTGATTGTGTCTTGTGTCTCTCTGAACAGTTACAGAACAAAAACAGTAATTGAATCGGCAATAAACGGTATCCATAAGTCGCCTATTTGGACATTAAATATTTTTCTTTTCAACATTCAACTGAAGCAGCAATATTGGAACAAAATTGTCAATCAAATAATTACAAAAAGATTAGAAATTATACAAAACACGTCTTAACAGTTCAACATTTCTAATGTCCTGTCTGCAGACCTACATGCAGAACGTGACAAAGTCTTTGGGAAACGATGCATTAAACAAATCCGTCTTGTATTTATTCTCTAAGTGTTTTTATAGCTTAAAAATATTATTAAAAACATGCATTCTTAACACAGATCAGGCCTGTAACGTCCCCTAGTGCATCACTCGTTTTTGTCGGTGGATTAGTTCTCGACAAAGGAATAAGAAAAAACACAAAAAAAGTTACAGTCCAACTTTAAGATACATTTATAGTAATATGATTTGGGGTTTTTTAGCGTCTATGAACTCATTCCTCATATTCGGTTGTAGTAATTGACTCTAGAATAACATAAAACTGCTAAAACTGCAGTCCAGCCTGGCCAACACAGTAGCACACAATAAATCATCAATAAATCTCCATATTTTCGGAGTCCTTTCCGCAGACTTTTGCCTTTTGTATTTCTTAGCGCGTAACTCAGTGTCATAATTCAATCAGGTTGTAATGAAACAGTGAAACGCGCAGAGCCGAGCAGCAGTGCCATTTGCATCTGGCTCCTGTCTGAGGAAACCAACCATCTGTGCCCGAGTGTACCCGGCGTCGGCATAAATCCAATCCAACCAGGGCAGTGTAGCATCAAAAACATGCGGCTGCCACGGTAACGACACCCCGCTCCAAAACGCACACAAACGCGACAAAATGGCTGACATTTCCCTGGCTCTTTGTAAATGTGATTAGACCTGCTCATGTGTGGAGAAGAAGAAGAAGCATGGGCCCCTGTATGGGATTGAGCTCCAAATAAGTACTGCCTTAATTCTTCAAAGTGCAGAGGTGGTAATATTCCAAGTTCGAGTTAGATTAAAGGACACGTATTATGCAAAGTTGACTTTTTGAAGGCGTTTGACCGTGTTATAACATTGTTCCTTCATCCAAAACATACCTGGAGTTGCTTTTAGTTTCGTTTTTGCGTGTTTCATTAAAGACGCTGTACCTGATTTCATTCTTTTTACTCACCTTATGCAATCTGCGCATCCTAATTACTCACCACAAAGAGCTTTTCTCAACTTTCAGACACCACATAACACGGTTTTGCCATCATGGTAAAGCTAACGTGCACTTTCTGATTATGTGTTGACCTCAAGAGCTGCTTATAGAATATATTTGTACACTTTTTGTTCAAATACATGGGAAAAATCAGGAACAGGGCCTTTATATTCTAAAATTAGAGGTACTCAAGATCATTTTTAAAGGTGCACGACTGTAACTTTTTGGTTGAAGGTTTATCGCCTGTTTGTTTCCATGGAGATGTCATTGGAATCATCCACAGTATAACCTTACTTTACTAATATGTTAAATTACAGGTAGTTTTGTAGCTTAAAAATACCTAAAAAAAAAAATGCATTCTCTATAGATCTGACCTGCTTTACTCTGGTCCGGTCTGATTTCCATGACGATAAAAGGTTTAATGCCCTACTGTGAAACATTCCAAAGCACTAACATCTCCAAGGATTAAAGTATTTGACAAACCCTACACCAGAAAAGTTGCACAATGCACCGTTCAAACCCAATCACAGCACTGCAATGCACAATACGTGTCCTTAAAGTTGTCAGCGGTGAATGAAATATATTCTGTTTCCATGAGGTCTCCTGCTAGAGAAGTTTTCCTCGTATTATTTTGCCCAAAAGCAGAAAAAAAATGGTTCATCTTCAACCTAGAGAAGGGCTTTGTCACATCGTGCCATCACAGTGAGCTCCATCGCCGCCATCTTTGTTCCACTGTAGAACATAACGTATGGCAGAAGTATAGAAGTAGAGGACGGGCATTTAAGAAGGTGGAACATATCTGACTTTATGGTGCAATGTGTTCATCGAATCGAATTAAAATACAGCAAAACCCAGCAAAAAAAAACTGGAAAAGTCAAATTTTGGAGGAAAGATTTTATCCTTGGGTTTCAAAGTGGTGAAAATTTGCACCGTTGCCAAAGCGATTACCAATTCTGAGTAAAATCTACCATCTTTTGAAGGGACTAAAGCCTTCAAAATGTCAAACAGGAAGCAGAATCTCATGTTATATCAGTGGTGAATTTGAGTAGTAAAAAATTTTAAAAGCAAAAGAAAATCTGGAGATAAATTCCCATTCGAGATACTTCATATTTACTCATTTTATTTTACTTGAACTTAAAGCCGCACTATGTAACTCTCCTGGAAGAGAGTACGCCATCTGCTTGGAGAAGTTTTTATTACGCCTAGAATGTTACAATATGTGGATTTAAACCGCTCAGTCTTGCATGTGTTTAGATACAAGCGGTTTTTATTGCTCAAAAATGTGACGAAACATGATCGCCAATCCACAGATCTGACGTGTAACTTGGCGTGGTCTGTTAAGCTCATCGTTGTATTGAGGAGCATCAAGCAGTTGGTGGATCCTTTACCAAAAAGTTACATAGAGTCTTTAAATACTGTGTTTATTTGGACCGTTTGGACAATTATTTTCAATTTTTTTACATTTTTTTTTAGATTATTTGAAAGGATTAATACAGCTAGAAAAAAAAAGAAAAAAAGTTCAAAACAGATTTAAAATACTGAATTTAAGTAGTGTAAATTCATTTTTTTTTAAATCTAAACAGTTCTATTTCTCTGCTTTCCTTCCCTTGCCCACTGTGAGTGACTGGTGGACGGGCGAAGGAGGCTCGGATTGTGGCAGGTGCAAAGTTGGACCTGTTTTGGAGCTCATTTTCTCCTGTCAGCGCGGAGGGAGAGGGGAAAGGTTTGACAACTCCACTGCACAGAGAGGAACTGCCACCTCTCGTCTACTACACCCACTGTACTGCAAAAAATACTGCGACGGCAAGAAATAAATCAAGAATTAAACCTGATTTACCATGAAATTTAAAGGGCTCATATCACGCTGTTTTCTGATCTATGTTCTAATATTTCCTCGTCACAAACAGACCTGGAGTCGTGTTTTCTTTCATTCATACATTTTTACTTCTTCTCTCAAACACAAAACACTCTGTTCCACCTTGTGATGTCATAAGGTAATACAGGTTGTGTTTTTAAACTCCACACACCTTCACCAGAATCATGGGGATCATTTCAGCTCATTTCTACTGATCTAAAGGTTAAAAAAAAGTGCTGTTAACTTGAAAACTACCACTTCATGACATCACAAGTTGGAACAGAGCATTATGAGCTTTGGAGCTGGAGACAGACTAATAATAAAGCGCAACTCCAGGTATGTTTTTGACAAAGTAACATTATAACGTCATTTTTGTGTGATATATACATTTTTTTAAGTATTTAGCGCCATAAAAGGTACAAATACACACATCTGTCATTAAGTTCAAGTAAAATAAGGTGAGTAAATATAAATTATATCTAATGGGCTTTAATGGTACTCAAATGAAGATTCTGATTTTGAATTTAAGTTGCCATGTTCTTATATTCAATAATCTTCTCTTCTCTGGCATAATCCCTTAAAAAACGTGAAATACTTACATTTTTACACACGTTTGAACAATAAAACTTCATCCAACTAAGAAAACATTGAAAATCTCCTCCAAAAAGTGTCAAAACGACTCAAATTTATCGCAAATCTGAAATAAATTTCACTTCCCTTGTTGCAGTAATATAAACTTTTATATGCTACCTGTTTGTCTTCATTGAGTTTTTTGCTTTGCCTAAAATTATCCACAATATCTAATTAAACGAATCTATCTTGGATTTATTTAATTACAGGTATTTTTATTCCTCAAAATTAAATTAAATTCAATTCGACTTTACACACTGACTGCATTTGAACCCTGAAAATTCATTCCAATAATAAAACATTGAAAATTTCATCCAAAACGTGTCAAAACAACAAATTTTGATCCAATTTTAAGTCAGTTTAACTTAATATATATTAGTGACATATAGTTTTGAGCGCACGGTTTGGTCTGAAGGCTCCAGTCCTGGTTGTGTCCTTGTTCTTGTCCTGTAATGCAGACGCTCCTCTGTTTTGTGACTTCTATATTTATAAAGACCAGGCTTTGTTCTTATGATTTCACTGTTTTTCTTTGGCTTTTCACCCATTTTTGTGCCATACCTGCAACTAATGAAAAAATAAACACACTGAATATTTTATGCGTGGTGTTTCGTGTGGGCTTTTTGTGCACGTCGCTACACTGCAGTAAATCGAGACAAGTTTTACAGTATATGCTCAAATTAAGAATATTTAACTTCATTTGAGTAGATCTGACATAACAAGAAAAGAAAAATCTACCAATGTAACTATTTCTAATTTGATTCTAACATAAGATTTAGTTTCATATTTCAAGTCCAAAGAGTTGTTGTTTTTCTTATCCTTAGGGGAGCAAGATGCATTTTTGTCATTTAAGCCAAAAAAGTGCATTGGTAGATCGTTTTACTTCAAGCGAAATTTACTCAAATCAAGATAAAATGTTTTCAATTAACATTTTAACCTGGAGAGATTTCACTTTTGACCTGAATGATCTTAAATGTATCAGTACATAAAAGCTTTTCTGTTACAGGCAGGACACTTGTATCACAGGCAGAAGGTTTTGGGTTAGATTCCCGGGTCTTTTGTGAGTTGTATATGTTCTCCTTTTACTGAATTGAATGACTATTTTAAAAATTACCTTATACTTAAAAATATCTTGTGACCTGCAAACAGCGCACAGTGGTTTTTACAGTTTACTCTGTGGGGAAAAACACAACATTTATTTTATATTTATTTATTTGTGAGAGTTGGACATATTTAAATACCTTCTTCCTCCTTCTGATGTGTGAAAGTGTATCACAGTTTTAAGTAGTTTCAACATTTGTGTTTCTTGCCCCACTCATTCTTTAAAAATTACTTTAACTTCATTCATACTCACACTTTATTGTAACTTCCAATCGTAGTACTGCATTCTGAGTTGCATTGTAAGGTTGTAAAAAAAATATTTGCTTAATATTTGTGCACTATTTGCATTTATTTATCATAGATTTGAGAATACAAAAGCCTAAATTACAAGATCAAATACAGAAATATTCCTTTTTTTATTGAAGTAATGAGCTTGTGTCATCTGTCGTTGGTCCACTCGTGGCTCAAAACTTCTCTATAATCTGAAAGTAACTCAAAATTGCGATTCTGAATATATTTTCACTGCATATATTTATTTACTTCACATGATCGGGATGCACATTGATTGTGTTGGGATAGTGCTCTGAAGTGGGAGTGACTTAGTGCAGAGAGCAAATAGAGGGGAGATTCAAAGCTTCAAAAATTAAACTGGAACTAATAAAAAAATAGTTTATAGTCTATTGTTTTGGGGGAATATAACATTTCAAAACAATAAGAGGTGATATGGATGACCAAAATATGTGTATAATAATGTATAATGTGTATAATATGTGTGTCAGTAATGAATACCCCATCGAAGTGTAATATTGCCTCTTTAACCTGCTATTTAAAGGTGCATTGTGTAACTTTTCTAGTGCAGTGTCTGTTAAAGCTTTTAAACCTTTTGACCTTAATGGAGACCACATCAGAGCAGGTTACAGGTCACATCTGTGGAGAGGCGACCCTGCTCACAGTCAGAATGCATGTTTTTCTAGGTATTTTTCAGCTCTAAAATATAAAGTAGAGCTGTTTAATGTCTTAGCAAAAAGTACTTTACTTAAAGTTCATTTTCTTCAGTATGCTTCAGTATATCAAGTTTATTACAGACCGTGTACTTTTAATGTACTAGAAAGTATATTCATTTAATACTTTTTCAGACTAAACTGAAACATGGAAAGTTTTCAAAAGTAAAAAGTACACTCACCTATGTACTATCAATGTACTTGGTATGTCACTCTCGTATACTTAAAGTATACCACAAGTACACTTATCTATATACTGCCATGTAAATGGTCACACACTTATACAGTATAGCACTTTTCCACCTTCAAGGCTCAAAGCGCTTTACAACAAGGAACCACTCACACACACACACCAGCACTCACACACACCAGTGTGTGATCAGTTATCACTCAGGTAAACTGGACTCAAATGCAACATAACAAACGCCTTCAAACACAAAGTCTTAGTATAGTTCAACAGAAAGTGTCCTACAACAGGTAAGTTTAATATGACTAATCAGGCTGATGAACAACAAAGAAACATATGATTGTATAATGGAAACTAAACACAATGACAGTATTCATCTGTGCTAGCTGGAATCGCACCACCAACCTTTGGATCAGCGGACAAATGCTCTACCA